>JAVYIG010000208.1:600000-759907 GCA_035222895.1 Strongylocentrotus droebachiensis
CAACGTCAACATAAATTCTTAAAGGAACAAACGGAGGATAAACTAGACTTGTGGTCGGAGTTAATACTATGTTTTATTCAACATATATTGCTCATATGGAAAGCCAATATCAACAGCTTGTTAAATTAGAGTTTAAATCAAACTCTATTTGCTGAGCACGATCCCAAAGACTTTCGAGGAAAAATTTCAATGTCCTATTGAATATCCTTTAGAAATTTGTTCAGTTCAGTATGTAATAAGTCATTGTAATGTACACACTTTTCAACAGGTGATGGACAAAGCTCTCGAAAGTTCTTGAGCTTGATTTTTTGGGAAGCCTTTGCGATCATGTTGGTAACACATTTTTGGCAAAATGGCATTTAATCTATCAAGTAAAAAAGCAAATAATTAGTGGACGGTGGCTTACCCCATGCAACCAGTGAAGCCTTCCGCATAAAGCGCGGTAGATACGTGTTGAGAACTCGAATGAAGAGAATATGCATGTTGTAGACCTCGGCTCCCATCCAGAATAGAGATGATAGGGTAAAATAGTGGAGATAGCCAGGTAGGACACAGCAAGGCAGAGGAGGAATTTTTTCCTTACCTTGTTCTGTGTCAACAGATATCATGACCAGGAAGACGATGTAGAGACAGAGCAGGGAACTGGATAGGGACAACAGGATCTGGTTGGGTTTGCGATCACGAAGTTTCCTAGAACAGAGGACAAAACCTTATTAGTTATATGTATTATAGCACATTTTACATGGTTAATGCTGTCTCTGGGTGTAGCACAAATATTGACTCTTGGAACCGAAGGTGATATGTCGTTTTGGCAATTATCTAAATGGACAGTGTTTTGAGAGCATTATTCAAAGATCTCCGAGGACGACGTACCCTTTAAAAGTTTCCATGGTATTTCTTATGCTCAAGTGTTGATCATAAAAGGCAGAAGACACGAATTGAAGGTTATAAAGTACAGAAGTAAAGGGTTTTATTTTTGGGACCGTCTTATTTTCTATGTACCGGTATGTTACAAAATTGTAACTCACAATAGATTTTTCTAGCATACACAGCTGCTTTTCTAAAAAATGTGATATGGTAGCATTTTTCAATAATCAAAATTACGTTAACGGGCAAGTCTAATGTACGTTTTCCCTACGTTTACCGAGCATCTCAGTGATTTTTGTAAAACTGGTGACGGTATTAAATTGTCTGCTCAACTGGAGCTTTTCTGAGACCAAACATAAAGTAATTTGATACTTTTTTTCTTCTATTTATGCTTACGACTTCATACCACTTGGTAACTTGTGCAAACAATTGATATTTGAAATGGAATACATTCGAATTCGAATCACTCAATCACAACGTGTTGGACATCACAAGATCAGATACCTTATACTGTCCCATATGCATATTATTCCTGATTATAGAAATGATACTCACTTATTAAAAGCATATGTGAGGATTGTGATGATAAGGCCCCATATTGACATACAGCAACCAACATAACTTATGATCTCCAGAATAAAATCTGCCTGTGGTGACAATCCTCCTCCATAGATATCCTGTAAAAAAAAAAAAAAAATTATATTCAAACGGGACGTCAGCCAAGTCTGACTACTTAAGGTCATCTTAGTTTTCATGCCTCGACCAGATATGACGCGGTGATCTGCGGCGGATTTTTTTTTCTTTTTTCTTTTTCTGGATGACGTATTGAAGTGCAATTAAAGCTTATCAACACTGGTGTGGCTAGGAGGGATTAGACCACATAGCGAGGTCACTGACAGGTGGCTATCTCATCAACCCAGCTCTCAAATAACATAATAAATAGAGGATCATGGTATTCATGGGGGACCAACATGCACCGGTTGGGGAAGTTTTCTATATAGAGGGAGCAAGTAGCTACAAGTAGGACAGTGGGGCTTAATACACTTTACATTTATGTAGCTAATAACACAAGGCTTAGTGAATACGCGTAGGACCGTTGTCGCGTCCAGTTGCAATTCATTTCACGTAATAACAAAAAACGCCTCATATCTGAAGGAGATTTTTTTGTCAACCATGTGAAGGACAAGTACGTTTACTCAGTAGCCAGGATTACCCCATACAAGTACAGTAATTGAATCATCTACTTGGATCACGATCAAAAAGACTTTCAAAAATTCAACTGAAGGCAATTTCAATAGCCTTGTCTAACGATCAAAAACATTAACAGCGAAGTGTTACGTAGTCCGGGCGTGATTTTTGTCTTCCTCTCTATGATATATAAAGGGGATTGAAGTTGCCCTTGAGTTGATTTTTCGAAAGTAGCTGCAATCGGCTTCATTTATATTTTCCAGACATACAGTGTAAATCATTGAACTATCCCATGCAATTACAATACTTGGATCAGATGGACAATTCGTATATGTCCTTTAAAACAAAACAAATATAGATATATGCCTACACATACTTACAAATAACATAAACTCATCTCAAATCAAATCAAGCCATTTATTTAATTGGCAACGAAAGACTTACCGCATGTCGTCATCAAACTGAACAGTATAATAACAAGATTCCTTGTCGCTGACCCAACCATTCTGAATCTTGTGCAAATGCAGTAGTATCTTGAAGATAAATGAAGACAAACCTATTTCTTGGAAAGAAACCATTCTTAAAATTATATAATTTTTTTAAAGAACCTGTTGCTTATGTCATAATTTCATCTGGTATCGATTTTTGTAAAACTATTTTTGTTTATTTCTGTTGATTATCAAGAACCACTTGGAACTATAGTTGTAACAACGTGCCTAATATGAATCGAATTCAGGATTAACAAATATCGTTTTTCTATGAAGGAAAAGAGATGGTGTCACTGTTACACAATAACAATTCACTTCGTCTTCTACCTGCAACCTGTTAATGTTTTGGAAAATACATGGCCATAAACACTGCTCCCTGTCAAAGTGAATTCCTTGATTAAAATCTGGACTCACCCTTTTCTTAACCTTGAACCGCAAAGCAGGCCTTTCAGCAAAACAAACACTGGCAAATTATTATTCAATAATATCTGAGAATGTATACTATTATCTAGATCTATCAGGAATAAATCATTGTCCAAACAATTCCACAAATTGGGGTAAGTGCTTACAATTTACAAATTACAAATAAATTAGTGAGACATTTTATAAACTTAAAGGATGTGTATGTTCACAAGGGCATACAGTTAATGTATAGTGTAATCAGGCGCGGTTCCAGGATTTCTTAGGGGTGGGGGCCCAAATTTGAAATCAATTTGAAATCGAAAATTTGATATTATCGTGTTTTTACAACAGTTTTTCCCAGGGCGGAGCCCTCAGAAGCTCTAGGGTTTTATACATCAAATTATCGTCGGATGAGCATAATTTTATACCTTATTTGTGACACTGGAAGGTCACAAATTGGCGTGGAGTTCAGGGGGCGGAGCCCCCGGAAGCTCAGTGGTTTGGGGCAATAAATAACGGCCAGATGAGCATATTTTTATACCGTATTTGTGACATTGGCAGGACACAAATTGGTACTGGGTCCAGTGGTTTTATACATTAAATTATCGTCAGATGTGCATATACCTTATTTGTGACGGTGGCAAGTTACGAATTGGTGTGGGGTCCAGAGGGCGGAACCGCCGGAAGCTCAGGGGTTTCGGGCAATAAATAACGGTCAGATTAGCATATTTTTATACCGTATTTGTGACACTGGCAGGACACAAATTAGTGTTGGGTCCAGGGGTTTTATTCATTAAATTATCGTCAAATATGCATATTTTTTACCTTATTTGTGACACTGGCAGGACACAAATTAGTGTTGGGTCCAGGGAGCGGAGCCCCCGGAGGCTCAGGGGTGTTAGGCAATAGATTACGGTCAGATGAGCATCCAGGGGCCCACCTTAGTGCCATTGGTTGGGTTCGGGGGGTAGAGCCCCGGAAGCTCAGGGCTTTAGGGATTTAATTACGTCAGATGAGAATAATTATTCCTTATTTGTGACACTAGCAGGTAACTAATTGGCGTGGAGTCCAGGGGGCGGAGACCCCAGTAGCTCATGAGTTTAATGAATTTTATAACGGTCAGACAAGCATGCAGGGCCCGCCTTAGGGCCCCTGATGGGGTCGAGGGGGTGGATCCATGGAAACTTAGGGGTTTTAGGCATTTAATTACGGTGAGATGAACATATTTTGATACCTTATTTTCGACACTGGCAGGTCACGAATTTGGATGGGGTTCAGGGGGCTGAGCCCCCGGAAGCTCAAGGATTTTGGGCAATAAAAAACGGACAGATGAGCATATTTTTTATACCGTATTTGTGACACTGACAGGACACAAATTGGTGTTGGGTCCAGGGGGCGGAACTCCCGGAGGCTCAGGGGTGTTAGGTAATAGATTACGATCAGATGAGCATCCAGGGGCCTGCCTTAGGGCCATTGGTTGGGTTCGGGGGGTAGAACCCCGGAAGCTCAGGGCTTTAGGGATTTAATTACGTCAGATGAGAATAATTATTCCTTATTTGTGACACTGGCAGGACACTAATTGGCATGGGGTCCAGGGGGCGGAGCCCCCGAAAGCTCGAGGGTTTTGGGCAATAAATAATGGTCAGATGAGCATATTTTTATAGCGTATTTGTGACACTGGCAGGAAACGAATTGGTGTTGGGTCCAGGGGTTTTATACATTAAATTATCGTCAGATGTGCATATTTATACCTTATTTGTGACACTGGTAGGACACAAATTGATGTTGGGTCCAGGGGGCGGAGCCCCCGGAGGCTCAGGGGTGTTAGGCAATAGATTGCGGTCAGATGAGCATCCAGGGGCCCGCCTTAGGGCCACCGGTTGGGTTCGGGCGGTAGAGCCCCGGAAGCTCAGGGCTTTAGGGATTTAATTACGTCAGATGAGAATAATTATTCCTTATTTGTGACACTAGCAGGTAACTAATTTGTGTAGGGTCCAGGTGGCGGACACCCCAGAAGTCACGAATTAGCGTAGGGTCCAGGGGGCGGAGCGCCCTGAAGTTTAGGGGTTTTGGGCAATAAATAACGGTCAGATAAGCATATTTTTATATTTATTTGTGACACAAGCAGGACACAAATTGGTGTTTGGTCCAAGTTTAGGGGTTTTGGGCAATAAATAACAGTCAGATGAGCATATTTTTTTTTCTATTTGTGACACAAGCAGGACACAAATTGGTGTTGGGTCCAGGGGGCGGAGCCCCCGGAGGCTCAGGGGTGTTAGGCACTAAATTACGGTCAGATGAGCAATTAGGGGCCCGCCGTAGGGCCATTGGTTGGGTTCGGGGGGGGGGGGCAGAGTCCCCAAAGCTCAGGGCTTTAGGGATTTTATTACGTCAGATGAGCATAATTATTCCATATTTGTGACACTAGCAGATAACTAATTTGCGTAGGGTCCAGGGGCGGAGCCCCCAGAAGCTCAGGGGTTTAAGGAATGTTATAACGGTCAGACAAGCATGCAGGGGCCCGCCTTAAGGCCCCTGGTGGGGTCAAGGGGGTAGAGCCCCGGAAACTTTGGGGTTTTAGGCATTTAATTACGGTCAGATGAAAATATTTTGATACCTTTTTTGTGACACTGGCAGGACACTAATTGGCGTGAGGTCCAGGGGCCGACACCCCAGAAGCCCAGGGGTTTTAAGCATTAAATTACCGTCAAATTAGCATTCAGCCGTCCGCCTTAGGGCCCTAGGTGGGGTCCAGGGGGCAGAGCCACCAGAAGTTAAGGGTTATTAGGCATTTAATTACGGTGAGCATATTTTGATACCTTTGATATCCTTTGATTTCTCTGGATCCGCCACTGAGTGTAATACTGCATGCTAAAGGATGAAATGTGAATGCCATAGATAACATTTTTGACGAAATAGATGACCCATGAGTTTTCATTACAAACAGATTTCGATGAGTGATATAAATTATGATTTTTATGAAAGCAAGTTGTAAGAATATTACAATCGAACCACAAACATTATTCATTACAAAAAAATAAATAAATTAGTTTCCCTTTCCCCGCTCCCTTCTTTTTGGATTACAGTCATTTCAAACATTATTTATTCACCAAAACTTGGTGTCGTATATTGGCTATAGAATAAGATTTACACTGTACCTACAGTATTAATCGATGTAGTAAGAATATTCGCAATAGGGATGGCAGTGATCCGAAAGAGTCCACATCGTTTAATATTTGCTCAAATTAAAGTCACGGGAGTAAATACTTTTCCTTCTCTTTCGTGAGGATTTCGTTCTAAAACTGTCAAGTAGTGTATTGATCGATTCTAACTTCTGCTTTTGATCCTGAATTTTAATAAATGCATGTTTTTATTTCCAAATCTATCTTATATTTATGGTGCATTTATGAAAACGTAGTGAACAATAATCCCCCCCCCCTTTTTGGCCCCCGAAAATTGAAGATCGCGCCGACCGATATTTCGCTCATTAGGGGGGGGGGGGGGGGAGGGGGGGGGGGGGGAAGGGAGAAGGAGCATTACATTTGTTTTACTCGACACCCCCCCCCCCCTTTAGCAAGAAAAATGTATATTTAGGGGCGTTTACTCCTTCCCCCCCAAAAAAACAAAAACAAACAAACAAACAAACAAAAAACTTGCGTAAGCGCCTGGTAACTCTTACAGGTAGCCGATGATTGGAGCACATAATGTAAACAGTTAAAGCCAATTTTAGAATCAAAGGGAGTCTGGTGATAAGAAAAATTTGAACCTATATTTGGACCAGTTACACTATTACACATCACTAGTTCCCATAATTCATACAAAGGGTATTTAATTGAGTTGAATTGCTCGAAATTTGAAGCACGTTTTCAAACCATTTCTACTTGTGTCTTTAAATCATGATATACGGACCTATTACACTAACACATCACGTAGTCCCCATAGTTCATACAAAGGGTATTTAATTGAGTTGAATTGCTCGAAATTTGAAGCACGTTTTCAAACCACTACTACTTGTGTCTTTGAATCATGATATACGAACCTATTACACTGATACATCACGTAGTCCCCATAGTTCATACAAAGGGTATTTAGTTGAGTTGATTGTTCGAAATGCTTTGCTCTCATGTTTTGGATGATTCGTGTATTGTACGTGCCTACAAATATTTATGAACAGCATAAACACAACTCAAATCAAGTCTTTCATTTTCTTGGCCAGGAAAAAAAAAAATTGCTGCATGAAATCATCAAGTATTTTATTACCGGGTGTAGTGAGGAAACTACACATTCATCTTGTCTAGAACCATTTTTTAAATGATAATAGGGACCAATTAAACTGACAAATCAACTACTGATATTTCAGTTTCGACATTGGGCATTTTGGCATCACAGCCCGTTCGTGGATAACTTGTCTCCGTTTCATATAGTATTGGTTTGGTTTTATTTTCCGTACAAAAAACTTATGTACATATGGATGAACATAAAAAGATACGGATGGATCGTCATGAAAAGAAAATGAAGAATTGATCGCACAATCGTGTGTAAGTGTAACATTAGCTTCATTCATATAAAAAGACGAAAGGATATGCGAAAATTAAAGATCACTTGCTTTTGATACAAAAAGAGCAATGTACAGAATGTTATAAACAAATCCAAAAGAGTAAGAGCACATGAAATGCTAGTCTTGTATCACTAATGTTAACTTCTGACGATTCGACCGTTACGTGAACGTACCTACATGCATAACGCTACAATATAATTCAAAACATATAACTACAATTTCTTGGATAATGATCTGATTTGTATCATCTTGAATATCAAACTTACGTATAAAATGAAACGACGTCAATATCATGTTGTGTACCACTCTTATGAAACTTAACCCCAAAATTCAATAACATCAATATTAAAAAGTCCCTGCAATGCACTTTCATCTTGGATAGATATAATAATAATAATAATGACATCTTTCTCTTTGAAAACCAAAATGTTCTAGTTTCATTGAGAAAAATAACCCGTCTTACCCCCATGAAAGGGTCCCTAAAATGTTACATTTGTTTTATTATTATCATTATTGGTGTTATTATCATTATTATTATTATTATCATTATTATTATTATTATTGTTATTATTATTAATATAATTAAAATCTCATTATCATCACCATCATTATCATTATCGTTATTATCATCTAAAATCAATTTACCATTTCGCGATCCGACTTGCCTCTCCACTGAGGGAAGAGACAAAAATGTCGGTTCTTCTCTCCTATTCCCCGAAGACATGTAACCCCCCCCCCCCCCCCCCCCTCCATTGAGTGCACAAAGTCCTGAACAAGTTACGTTTCTGATCGTTACACACGACTCGTCAATTTGCTGACTTAGGACTACGTCATTAACAGGTTTAGTCTTTAATGCGCCCGATGAGGGCGACAATGTACAAAGAAAAGGATTATAAAATCTAACATTGAACTCGTTGGATTAATACCGGGGTATGGGCAAATTGCTTAGCGCGGGTCAAAGTGCTCGTTTAGATATAAAACCGCCACGGGCCTTTTATTATTATTCTCGTTATAATTATTTTTATTATCACTATTTATATTGTCATTATTATCCCTATTAATATTGTCATTATTATTCTCGTTATAATTACTATTATTATCACTATTTATATTGTCATTATTATTCATATTTGTTTAAATAATTATTATCATCATTGTCAATAATGTGTAAAGGACTAAAATATAAATGAATGAACCATAAACCTACACCTAAAGCTAGAACGCACCACCAACTTGCTTATACACATCGATATAAAGGTACTCCATTTCATAAAATACAGCGAAATGATAAATAAAATAGTGAACAGATAAAAGAGCTATGAATAAGAAGGAATTAATACAATATTACTCTTGACTAAAATATTTCAACAAAAATTATAATCCTTGCTCGGTAATAATAGACCTGTATTCAGCTGCATTACTAACATGAAATGAGGAAACAAAAGAAGACATCGCTTTGATCACCTACTATTCAATGAATATTTATCTACATTATCATGAATCTTATTATTTCATTAATTCCTCAGGTTAAAAAAAACACGTTAAAGGTAAAGACCAGTAATGGTCATGCGATTGCATTGTGAAAGAAACGTTGTGGAATCGATCAAAAAAGGTTGATCATCTAGCATCTAGCATCTGCAAGGTTCTGGAATCATCAAAATGATAAGAAATTTGGCCCATTCTTCGTAAAGTTACAAGCACTATACACAGAAAGATGTATATGGGACTACCCTATCTCTCTCACCAGACCATGAGAGAGATAAATTTACCAAATATATGAATTAGTAGGCGGTTTCCCGGCAATTTTTTTATCATCATGTATTAGTCAAAACATATTCTTTCACATGATTGGTAATGAGAGCTTCCATTTCATTTTTTGAAATTGGGGCGTTGCCAATACTGGTCTTTACCTTTAAACACTTTTTAAAAATCATGTACTGAAAGGCTAAAACCCTATTTCATAACATAATATTATATTCAGCACTTGTTCACATATTGCACAGTAACTATGCTTGTTAGTCTTAATAAAATTTAGTCGATAAATATTCCATATCCCCTTTACTATTAAGTCCTACTAAATATGCGAAATCCTAGAAATTCTACAGATTTCAAATGAATATATATATATATATATATATATTGTAATACTCATTTTATTAAGAAACTTCGTTCACATACAAAACAATTGGTAACATTAAAACGTCAATGAAAAATCACGGGCAAAAAGTTTGGAATTATTATAAATAACTTATAGGAATGCAAATATGGGTCAATGAATAATTTATAACATATCAATTGACACCACCAATTTTGCGATTTTCAGTGACCGTTACAATTTTTTTTCCAAACTGGAACTCTTGAAAGAACGGAAAATTATGTACGACATATTGGCACTCTATCAAACCGAGATCATCTAAATAAAACTAATTAAAATATGCGGGTAATAGTAGGTATAGCACACCAAAAATAATTACAACAAAAACATGTTATTTGATGGTTGCAAATGATCAAGCTTTATGAAAGCTTCAAAAAACAAAAAACTGAATTGAAATCGGTCAATGCGTTGTGATTTTATACCATTTTTTTGATATCGCAAAATTACCGAAAAACCTGCCAGAAATGGTCAAATTGTCAAAAATGGCATAATTCGACAAAGTTGACAATTCATCACTTTCTCGGAAACAAATAATAAATTAAATTATCAGACACTAAAATATCATCTTTGTGGTAAAAAATACAAAAAAGAAAATTCATATATCTATTACCGTTTTGAAAACAGAAGCCAACAAAATAAGTCATTTTTACCATTTTTGCGAATCTGCAGATATAAAAAAGTTGTGAAAATAACTAAGTCCGCCTAATTAATATGCGCATATGTAATCAAATCAAAACCGAACATGATACATCAGTGAAACCTATGTATATCAGACAGGTATGGAAATATATTTCATTTGTAATAAAATAAAATCATGAATATTCATCAAATATGCAAATTAGGTCATTTCAGCTAATTATATATTCGCGCACTCATTATGCAAACTAGGACATTCAAACTGTTCATTTTTGGGGCATTTTTTAAATCATATATTCCTAGATCATATTTACACCAAATATTGACCTTAAATTCCTAATATTTTTGCAATGCCAATACAATATGGCGATGGAAATTACTTGGATCACCGTCACAGCTATTTCCTCATATGTTTCACAAATAATTCAGAAAAATCGATCATATGATAAGAATTTGTAGACTTTCAGCTACATCACTGTATATCTTTTTTTTTCAAAGATGTCAGATTTGAGGATTTATGACGATTTTCCGAGATACCATTCAATCTTTGGGCATGATGGTAACCCTCTTGGCCATAACATTCCACAGGGACTGAATTTTAGAGTAAAAGAAACTTGAGTGATCCCAATACAGTCGTGGCTACCTTGAGTGTAAATAACAAATTAATTCAACGAGTGAAACACATGAGGATATTGCATTTTTGTAGGAGAGTTTTATACATTGAGGTGCATTTTTTTCACCACGCAGAATAGCAGCGCGAGATCAATGGGCGATCAGCGGGCCATGTCACACATGGCTGAAAAGAAAATATTCTAATTCAATAATTAACATATTTCCCACATTCCTATAACAATGAAACTACACAGAATTGTAGTTAAAGGTATGCTTGAAATATATGTGAAATAACAATTCAAAAATATTGGTTATTTTTTTTTAAATACATTTACAAAAATTGCTATTTCTACCAACTGACTGCTGTTGTGTGTGTGTGTTCGCGGGGCAGACTGTTTGCACAGGCAGTGTGATCACCCTAGTAATAGGCTCAGAGAGATAAGGAACTAAAACTAATAGTGCGTACCACACGTCAAGCAAAATACTACATGATCCATGCGTGTCGCGCATCTTAGTGATGATCAACCTCATAATGTTTTGTTTAACGTGCTGGTCAAAACAATCCACGTACGACACCATAAACAAAGCAGAATCACTTTTGGCAAATGACACTAAAATTCAAATTCATTATCACAACCCATGCAACCAGGGGCGTAAATCCCGGGGGGGATGGGGGCGCTGCATCCCCCCCTGGCTTGAAGTAGGGGGGGATGGCCTGTACAAACATCCCCCCTGATATCATCCCCCCCCCCCTGAAAAAAAATGCTTATTCAGCGGTCGGCTGAGTCGTTGCGATTTTTTGGAGACCCCCCCCCCCCGAAAAAGGTGTCTTCTTACCCCCCCCCCCCCCCGCTTGTGTCCTCTTACCCCCCCCCCCCCCCCGCTTATTCAGCGGTCGGCTGAGTCGTTGCGAAATTTTCGGCCCGATATATAAATGTTAAAACCCCCCCCCCCTTGAAAAAATCCTGCGTATGATGGCTATCGCCGATCACCCCCCCCCCCCCCCACTCCTCGGTACGGATTTACGCCCCTGCATGCTACAACCCACGTAATGACACCTTTACGAATTGAGTCGAAATAAGTTTATTGGAAATATAGATAAAAAAGGGAATTGTTTGATGACTACATTTCAGTGATGTATAAATAAACAGGAAAGTTGATAACCAACGACTCTGCTCCATCAATAGCAATTTAACAGACATGACAAATGCTGAATTTATTATGCAAATATGGTCAAACTCGTATTCATTTTAATGTCCCCAATGACCTTCTATGTATGAAATTATTAACATGTTTGAATATATTGCATGCTGCTAGTTGATTGTTTTATTGGTTGAAAGACTGCATGGTTTAATATGTTCAAACCATTACTATTTGTGTCTTTAAATCACCGTTATCATTTCTGTGTAGTTCCGTACATAATGCAATCTGTCTTTCAAACATTTATCAAGTTTCCTTAAAGTTATCAAGTCACCACTCGGCACCATCGTTTTGGTAGGCAGCTCTAGGCAGTCTCTCAGGTTGGGAACGCATTATTGTCTCCGGGCGGAACCCACTGGAATCAGAGTTAGACATCAGCCTTGCATTTTGGTTGCCTCTCTGTCCCCTGAGCCTGGCCGAGCTATTCTTGAACGTCGAATTAGTTTGGCCAGAGCTTGAGCCGGACGCCGCAAAAGACTTCGACAAGCAGCAGCTGAACTGTGAGCGCCATGTCCTGCGAACCTGAGGCTGGCGCATGCAGTACAGCATGAAGATGAAGTACCCCTGCAGAGAGTTGAGGATGGTGAAAATTCCTTGGACGACCTCACTGGCCTGTTTGATGAAGCTCAGGTAACCTATAGACCACGTAAGGCCCATCAGGATCAGGATACACACCGCATTCTGGAAACGTCGAAGGCGCTGGCGCTTCTCCGTCTTATCAAGATGTCTTCCTTTGACGGTTCTGTTCAATCGTATAATGACACGAATGAAGATGATGATGTTGAAGATCATGATCAAACCAACTGGAATCAGGAGACCACCGATGAGAGGCCATAATGCAATGAAGCAACTACAAAAACAACAACGACGACAGATACATATTCATATTTCAATTTATTATATAATGAATTATCAATTATATTAATGATGAATCTGTATTAAAGATTGATTTCATTAAATAAATTTACTACGAATCGGACACCAATATTCTTCATGATATTCCTTATAACCAGTGCAACAGTCCGTTATTCTATTGAATTGAATCGACCTCATTATATTTGACATTATTACTACACAACAATGACTACTACTGAATAAAAATATGCGTAAAACATCAATAAAAAATTATGAACATGAAATTGTCATGTATGTCTCTAATAATTCTTACTATTGTTATAAAAAAGCATTGATTGGACTATATGAATGTTGAATGTTTTTTTGTATTTAGCCATTGCAGATCAGTCTTGGGACTGCGAAAAAGGAAGATATTAATTTAAATTCCCCAAACATTCAGCCATTTATGAAATGAGTAGGTTAGACTTCAAACAACCTACGCAGTTTTTAGGAATGCATAACACATTTAACGTGTCACATATTTGGAGCCATGTTAACATGATACCAATACACATAATATGCTTAAACAAATTGCGTTCAGTGTATTTAGTGAGGGTATTAACAGAAAATACTAAATCTATCGTACTCTATAGCGGGAAGTCATTTCAAATTGCCAAAGTTATACCAATATATAGAAAAGATGATCCTTCATTAGTGTCAAACTATCGTCCAGTATCGATTCTTGCGATTTTCTCGAAGATTTGAAAGGCTGGTGTATAAGAGACTGTACGGTTTTCAACTACAAAATAATTTATTTAAACGAAAATCAATTTGGCTTCAGGAAATTTTATTCCACCGATCTTGCTTTAGCACAGTTGAACGACAGAGTGGCAAATGCCTTGGCTAATCGTAATCATGTATTAGGAGCATTTATGGATCTTAGCAAGGCATTTGACACACTTGTAAACTTCGTAACTATAGTGTAAGAGGATTACCTCTTCAATGGTTTAATGATTATTTACACCCCATAAAGCAATATGTATAGTGTAAATATGTCAAATCTAATTTATTACCAATCTCATGTGGTGTCCCACTGGGATCTGTTCTTGGTCCTGTGTTATTCTTAATTTGTGTGTATGTATTTCAAACACATCTAACTTGTTGCAATACATCCTATTTGCCGATGATACTAATGTAGTTTATTCTGATTCGAACTTTCCTTCCCTTATTGATACCATGAATAATGATTTTTTTTTTATATTTTAAGTTATCTGCATGGTTTGAGTGCAACAAATTATCATTAAATTTGAAAAAGACAAACTTTATTCATTTCCAGAATATAAAATCTGAGGGACCTGCTATAGAAATTAATGTGGATGGTGTGGTTATTTAAGAGACTAAAAGTATTAAATTTTAAAGGAGTTTTCATCAATGACACTCTGAAGTGGAATGATCATGTTAAATATATTGCAGCAAGAATATTACGTAGGGTAGGCATATTCTTTAAACTTCGTCCCTATGTTCCTTCGAATATCTTATTAGCGCTGTAAAATAATAATTACAGTGCTTATATAGCGCCTAACACTTACTTTGTCAGAAGTCTCTAAGCGCTCTACAATAATGCAGCATAATAACCCTGGCTTTATTGTAAATAAATATGGGCAAACATTAAGTGGAATACGGATATAACCTATTTGTTAAAAGTTGTTTTCTCAAATGCTGGTTACCCTGACAGTTAATGATATCAATTTTCTACAAACTACCATTTTCATGTTTCGCCTTTAAAAAAATTGTCCCTGTGACATTTTCTATCCTGTTTCAACTGAATGAAGATATATATATATGTACCCTACGAAACAATCTACTAATTTCCAGTTGTACAATCCAATTACTGTTCTACCCCTTAAACCCATTTGCCACACTGGCCCAGAAATATGGAATTCCCAATCCATTGATACCTGTACTGCGCTTCACTGCCTTTTTTTCTCTTTAAAAGAAAAATCGGTCAAAGCTTTTCTTCTTTCAAAGTACATGTATGTTGCATAACAAATATTTCAATTCTCTGTTACCGCAATTAATTTTTATTATCATGTAAACCAGTTATTGTTTTCATGTCATTGTTATTTACTTGGTAATAACCGAGTCAGTAAACTGACCTACACAATCCCTTTTTTAAATGCAACAAAAACCTTTCATGTATTAAGACTGATTTACTCAGTGGTTAAGTAACATGTGCCTATTTTGTATATCTCAGCATTTTAATAGAAATAGACGCATATCAATTGTTCCTTCTTCCATCCCTCATTATATATATATCTCCCTCTCTCTTTCTCCTGAAGCAAGTCTTTTTTTGCCATTTGTTTTCATTAAATTAAAATGAGAGCAATAAGGAGCGGAATGTTGTTTCATACTGTTCCTGATTGATTGATATGTTACATTCTTGGATTCAATATAAAACTTACAAATCTGTCTGCGCATAGTACTCCCTCGCTGATCCTCCAGTGATTCCAACAATCACCATAGGGACTCCTAAATGCAAGAAAAAAGGAATGGTTAATTTCTTATTATCATTATCATTGTCATTATCATGATGATGATCGATGATCATCATCGTCAACATCAATTCTTAAAGGAACAAACGAAGGATGAACTAGACTTGTGGTCGGAGTTAATGCTTTGTTTTATTCCAAACATATTGCTCATATTGAAAGCCAATATCAACAGCTTGTTTAATTAGATTTTAAATCAAACTCTACTTGCTGAGCACGATCCCCAAGACTTTCGAGGAAAAGTTTCAATATCCTATTGAATATCCTTTCGAAATTTTGTTCAGTACATGTACACACTTTTCAACAAGTGGTGGACAAAGCTATTGAAAGTTCTTGAGCTTGATTTTTGGGAAAAGCCTTTGCGATGATGTTGGAAACACATTTTTGGCAAAATGGCATTTAATCTATCAAAAAAAAAAGCAAATAATTAATGGACGGTGGCTTACCCCATGCAATCAGTGAAGCCTTCCGCATGAAGCGCGGTAGATACGTGTTGAGAACTCGGACGAAGAGAATATACATGTTGTAGCCCTCGACTCCCATCCAGAATAGAGATGATAGGGTAAAATAGTGGAGGAAGCCTGCTAGGATACAGCAAGGCAGGGGAGTAATTTCTGCCACACCTCGTTCTTTGTCAACAGATATCATGACCAGGAAGACGATGTAGAGACAGAGCAGGGAACTGGAAAGAGACAGCAGGATCTGGTTGGGTTTGCGATCACGAAGTTTCCTAGAACAGAGGACAAAACCTTATTAGTTATATGTATCATAGCACATTTTACATGGTTAATGCTGTCTCTGGGTGTAGCACAAATATTGACTCTTGGAACCGAAGGTGATATGTCGTTTTGGCAATTATCTAAATGGACAGTGTTTTGAGAGCATTATTCAAAGATCTTCTAGGACGGCATACCCACCCTTTAAAAGATTCCATGGTATTTCCTATGCTCCAATGTTGATCAAATTACGCAGAAGACACGAATTGAAGGGCATCAAGTACAGACAACAAGAAAGGATTATATTTTTCGGAACGTGTTATTTTCTATGTACCGGTAGGCCCCCTATGTACAAAATCTTGACTCACAACAGATTTTCCTAGCATACACAGCTGCTCTTCTAAAAAATGTGATATTATAGCATTTTTTAATAATCAAAATTACAGTTACGGGCAAGTCTAATGTACGTTTTCCCTACGTCAAGTTTACCGAGCATCTCTGTGATTTTTGTAAGACTGGTGACGGTAT
The DNA here is from genome assembly GCA_035222895.1 of Strongylocentrotus droebachiensis. Taxonomy (NCBI): domain Eukaryota; kingdom Metazoa; phylum Echinodermata; class Echinoidea; order Camarodonta; family Strongylocentrotidae; genus Strongylocentrotus; species Strongylocentrotus droebachiensis. Next base: position 616,734 of record JAVYIG010000208.1, read on the forward strand.
TAAATTGTCTGCTCAACTGGAGCTTTTCTGAGACCAAACATGAAGTTAATTAATACTTTTTTTCTACTTATGCTTACGATTTCATACCACTTGGTAACTTGTGCAAACAATTGGAATAAATTCGAATTCGAATCAATCAATTAACGTGTTGGACATCACAAGATCAGATACTTTATACTGTCCATTTGCATATTATCCCTGATTATAGAAATGGTCGGTCTACAAATAAACAGTACTAAGACATAATTCATGTTGTACAACCTTCGTGAAGGCGAGATTTGTACTGCTGACAGGACAAAGTTGAAGCAAGTCCAAAACTTTCAGTACCTTGGCTCGTGGGTTGATCAGTCAAAACAAGTTCTGAATATCCGAAAGGCAAAAGCCTGGACTGCTTTGAACAAGCTGACAGCCATCTGGAAATCAAACCTCGGTAGAAAACTGAAAGTCCGCTTCTTAAGGGCTACAGTGGAAACTGTAGTGCTCTATGGATCAGAAGCCTGGACTTTGACAAGTAGCCTGGAAAAACAACTGGATGGTTGCTATACAAGACTCTTGAGAGCAGCACTAAATGTTAACTGGAGGGACCATATGACCAATATAGGATTGTAAAGGGACATTACACCGATATCAGCTAGACTGAGAGACCGCCGCCTCCGTTTCAGTGGGCACTGCTGGAGGAGCAAGAGTGACATCATATCACAAATGCTCTTCTGGGAGCCCTCAAGGGGCAAACGCACCAGAGGGCGCCCAGCAATGACTTACATTGACCAGTTATAAAAGGACACCTGTCTACCAAGGCAGGAGCTTCCAAAGATCATGGAGAATAGAACTATATGGATGAAGCTTGTCAAATCAGTGCGAGTACGCTCGACCTAGTAGTAGTAGTATAGAAATGGTACTCACTTATTAAAAGAATATGTGAGGATTGTGATGACAAGGCCCCATATTGACATACAGCAACCAACATAGCTTATGATCTTCAGAATGAAATCTGCCCCCGGTGACACTTCTTCTCCTCCATAGATATCCTGTAAAAAATTAAAGATATATATATATATATATATATATATATATATATATATTCAAACGGGACGTCAGCAAAGTCTATTACAATTCATATTCTGTCTTTTGGAACTTGGGTGGCGTCTACGGTGCATCAAACATGACATTATTCTGAGGCATATTGCTGTCGTATCCTGATGTAGAGGCAAACTTTGTGTGCTTTGAAGCTAAATGGATATATCCAGAACATGGGAACAGGGGAGGCGGCATGCCTTAGGTAAGTTCAGCTTTTCTAGTTTCCTCATACATGCTATATACAATTAATTAGGTTTGTTTAATATGGTATTCAATGCAATTAACTAGCAATTAACATACAATTTTACACAATTCACAAACAAATTTTAAAAAATAACATTTTGATATCATGAATATTGAAGGCAATGGGTTAGATGAGGATTTTAAGCTTTCCTGTGCCATTGCTGTAACTTTTGCACAGAGGCTACACACAGATCCCATTTAACAGTACGTTACGTGACAGACAAAGGTGATACAAACCATTAGAATGCCGAAGTTGGTAAGATGATCGCACTCGCAAGTAATTCTGTCTATGCTGTCATTACTTGTTTTGATGCATCCTCGCGTGGACCATTGGTTATCATCAAAGTCATAAGATACACACGTGGCATTTGTCCCATTCTTGAAATGAAAACAAAATATGGCAATTATCAGGGCTTGGAAATAAAATATATAAACATCTCAAATAAAAAGAAGACCATTTCTGCCACTGGAAAATATCTGGTTCAAGAGTTACGTGTACATTGCATGATACTGTCTCGTCCAATATGCAAACTTCAACCCAATTTACTCTACAATTGCTCCGAATTGAAATGTCACTTCACATCATCCTCTCATCCTCATCTGTGTGTTCATATCCAATCTGTTTGTATATTTGCGAAATTCATCAGATGAAAGAGGTTGATTTACATTGAATCACTACCACATTTCCCATCATTGGGCCCCCGCATTTGTTTCTCAACAGCAACATTTTAGTTGAGCCATTGCCATGTTACAAACAATAATACAAATAATAATAGTGGGTACTTTTATAGCGCTCAAGTTTGTCACATTTTACGCTCATGGCACTTCAATTAACACTGATAAAGCATTAGGAGGCACTCACCGGATTGGTAGGAGTAAATGCAATCATCACGGGTTCCTCCAAGTTTTCGATTTCTTCGTTATTGATCGACGCCGCTATGATCCTGGAATTCAACTCTCGCTTGAATCCCGTCTCGTTTGCCTTCAAATTCAACTCCGTTAGTTCACTGTCCCTGAAGAGGGCCGTGTTCAAATGTGTGGTGATGACCACCCGGCCCGTCAGCCCGGAGAACCTATCCGCTAAGACTGATGGAATAAAGAGGGTCGCCTGAGCTTCAAGCGCATCTGGCTCTGTTGTAAGATCGCCTCCTGCCACCTGAAAATCCTCGTCTGAAATGCTTCCTCCATCGGCCGTAGCTGACATGAAAACGGTTATACCCTGGCTGAGTCCATCCACAGTCAGATCAAGTACCTGATACACACAAAAATAGATATAATATTTGACAATTATATACAGTGTTCATATCCACCACGCTAGGTGCTCAAGGCGCTGAAATACTACCCCGCCTATAACTAAGGAACCGATTTCGTGCTCACAGCATTCAATGAATTCCTTCCTACCGATAACCCTTTAAAAATCTTGGATGAGAATGGCAACTGTGGATAAATGTATTACCAAAGAACACCAAGTGTCGCGCCGTGGCTCGAATCCAGGACCTTCACAACTCCAGTCAAGTGTTTACAAAAATTGTTTTATGACACCTCCAGCACACAGTTTTCTATGAATGAGACAAAACACGTTATGCAGGATGTCCTTATGTCTTCCATAAAGCGATGGCTTTGTTTTTAACGGTAAACGTATTGTCAAAATGATTTGGGTCTACAAAATTAATTTGTTGAGGCAATGAAAAAAATGGCATACATGAAGATAATTGCATGAACAGAATTACGTAAAAACCCAAAATAAAAAGTTAAGAATATACAAGTAGAATACGTTATCTTATACGATTTTCATATAAAAATAATTAACACATGTCTTTTTGTTGCTCACCTCTGCGGCAATATTGGGCTCAACGATCCGAAGAGTTTCATTTAGCACCTCAACTACAGAGAGTTGTGCTTCAAGGGATATAACCACACGGCTTGGAGCACCATTTTCGTCTTCAGCCATTTCTAGCTGTTCTTCTGGTAGATTCGCAATGTTGCTTGCAATATCCACAACAGACTCAGTCACCTGTTTGTCAAGAATTAATTTTTGGTTATTTCCTGCTATTTCAACTGCATAATAACACTAATAAAACTACTCATAATACCAACAACAACAATAATAGCTATGATGCATTTATATTAGGTAGCTTAGACAGATACCGAGATGTGATTGGTCCAGAGCTCGTGACGTAACAGTACTGGCGAGGATCGTAATTGTTATATTTTCCTGGGCGGTAACTTTCGATGGTTATATTCACGCTAGCTGGTGAAATTAATATATTTTTTAATCAATGCATGTCGCCCTCTCGTCTTGAGGAATGTTTGTCACCAATTACACAGATATAATTTACATGGGACTAAAGCAGACAATCGTTTGTGATCGATCAATGAGAGAAATTTTAAGTTCTACTTTTTACACGTCGCGCGCGACGCAGTAGCGCAACAACACTTCGAAATGGAGTCCCGATTCGTGTTAATGAGCAATGAGGAACTAGATCAGCTATTGGACAACAAGGATTCTAAATCTACTAAAAATGTGCTAAAACAGAAAAATCAGAACTGATTTTATTATTTACTATATAAATCTATGTATCTACCTATTATTTGCTAGTTTATCCAAACTACGCCACCTTCGAGAACACTCTAAAAAGTCACAATCGCGCGTGCGCCGACCCCCATACATCGCCTTCACGTGCGCATCGCACGCCCGCCATACATCCTCTTTCACGAGCCTCCAAAGACATAGCTTCGGACATCCTGCCGCCAAGGAGAGGGGACGGAGGGTTGGACATAGGTAGATACATAGATTTATATAGTAAATAGTAAAATCAGTTCTGATTTTTCTGATTTACCACAATAAATCAATGTATCTACCTATTATTTGCTAGACCAGCACACAAATGGACCGGGAGGCATGTCCCGAACAAAAAGGAGATTACTGGGGAACAAAGGGAACAAAGGCAGCCAAAACCGCCCGCAGGGACGCAGGTGCAAACAACACCACGACACCTCCCCAGAGGTGACGTCCCCGAAGATAAAATGATGTAAGGGAATTGGGAGACCGCCAAAACGCGGCCTTCAAAAGTCAACCAAACCCACTCCCTGGAACAATGCCCAGGAAGTACCACTACATCTGGAATTATGGGCACTGGCCCTGCCCTCTGCGAACAGGGCTTCAGGACCCGTGGCCTGAATAGTGCCCACTATCCATCTGGAGATGGATTCACGAGACGCAGAAGAAAGGAGCTCCTGTAAAATGAGGAACAACTGGACATCCTTTCGATGAACCTTAGTCCTATTTAAGAACCTTAGTCCTAACTAAAACCACATGAGTGCCCTAATGGGGCACCAGACCTCGTCCTGAGCGACCGAGAAGTCCGAAAGAGGACCGAGGAAAAAACCTCTATCGGTCCGGAGGAAGGTCGTGGGACCAACCGAACTCCCCACCTGATATGGCCGGGGGAGGCAGACAGCGCATGGAACGTACCCCTCCGCTGTCAGGAAACTATTGCCATAAGGAAAAAAAAGTTTTCAGCGTCAAGTGAGGCCTTAGACAAAGGCTCAAAAGAGGCTGTGCCAAAACGTCCAAAACCTTCGGGATAGCCAACCACTGCAGAAAAGAACGCAGTAACTTCAACAGGAGATAACCCCCGAGCCGTCCGGAAACCAGACATGAGAGGCGGCGAGGGCCGAACGGTAACCACACAAAGCGGAAGGACTTTACCCTCTAAAAGCACTAGCTAGGGTATTGAACTAAAACCTTCCAAATACCAGGTGGTCGCTGTTCCACGAGACCACTTTGCCTCACCAAACAAGTAAACCAAAATCCAGCTATGACACCTATTAAAATATACGGGTGAGACCCCGAGGTCTTCACACCAAATGGAGCCGGGCTCCAAACGAGAGTTGTAAAGGGTCCTCGTGGAATCCCTACAACTATAAACCGCCAGGATCTCCTAGAGAGCCCAGAAGTCCTAGCGTACTCAACGACACCGGCCCAGCGGCCAGAGAGAGTATGCACCGCGGGGCGATGACGGAAAATCCCCGAACGAGACTGGGACAACAGGTCCAGTCTCAGCAGGAGAGGGGACAGATGTCCGCAGCAAAAGGGACAGAAACCAGAAACACTGAACTGAAGCCAGCCAGTCAGTCGTATGACTAGGCTTCAAAGAGTATGCACCGCAGTGCGATGACAGAAAATCCCCGATAGAGACTGGAACGGGCCCGGTCTCAGCGGGAGAGGGGACAGATGTCCACAGCAAAAGGGACAGAAACGGAAACTCGCCGGGAAGCCCGTTGCCCCAAACATCAACGACTGACACTGATTACCCTCCAATTGAGCTAGGGAACTGTGTTCTCTAAAACAGAAAGGAACATGCCAAAACCCGGGACAGTTCAGAACTCATGCGAGTTCTCCGGGTGGTTTCGAACCAGGGACCTTATATCTTAAGTCTAACGCTCTCCCAACTGAGCTATTTCGGCTACTTGTAAGAGATAAATCCCCCTAAAAAGGCGACACCACAGCCCTTAAGGGCTGGTAAGCCGCATGACTAGGCTTCAATGAGACCTATCACAGATGGCGAAGCCATCTGCGAGAAGAGTCACAGACATGGCCGTCATTTAGGAAAAACCCCAAACCCCAGAGGGGAAAGATGAGTCCCGACCCAGCTACACACTCCTCTCTTGGAGGTGTAGCAAAAGAAGCTGGAGAAGAGAGCTTAACCATCACCAACGGGCAAAAAGCCTGAGGAGAAATGCCAACCACCGAACTGAGCCTCCCCGAGGCCGAACTCGGTAAGACGATCCCCAAACCAAAACGGGTACCAGCTTACACTAGACCAGCGAAACTGGGCCGCAGACCAGCCGGATAAGACCAGGGTAAACGCTGTCGCCCACCAAGCTACTTCGACACTGCGCGAAGCCCAGTCTGAACGGTTGGAGAAGAGGCAAGCTGAAGTCTAAAAATTACCACAGCTCTCTCCGCCTAAGCCATAGTCGGAGACTTGACGTTAGAAGGCCACAATAAACATAACAATCCAACCACAACTTCGTGCCCCTTGCCAAATCGTCGAGTGACGAAGCTTGTTCTAGGGCCTTGCAAAACTTGAAGGGTCAGCGAAATAGGCCCAGCATGGCCACCACGCCTCGCTGCATTAGAGGCCGCAAGAGCATGGTGCGAAAGGCTTACGTGTGGTCGACAATCTCCTGTCGTAGGCCGACAACCTTCTGTCGAGTGGCGAACTCAACTGAAACCCCACTGCAGATGCCGAAGACAACCGCGAGGGCAGAAAGTACAGGCCCAACTCCCACCAACCGGCCGACGGCCCATGGTGGAAGGCCAACAGCACCAGGCAACCCGGACCTAAAAGTGTCTCAGATGCTGGAGTAACAACACCCGCGAAATCTAAACTAACCCAAAGCCAGGTGTGACCAGGGCCGGCTCATTACCGGCCCGGAACAGGAGCCAAGAAGCCACGAAACCCAGCCTGAGCGGCTAGAGAACACAACGACTGACGTAACACTTAACTCAGCCTTCTTTACCTCGACCCAGACGGCAGCTGGACGTTAGAACGCTTGCGCTTCTTACCCGCAGGTACGGGAGAAGAAGCGAGTATAGCGGCCATACTAGACTTCGTAAACCCCGAAATAAACTCAGTGTGACCGGGACCAACCCGCTCCACTGCGCCATAGGCTCATCAATCAAGACCCGAGAGCCTCCGTTAGACCGGGATCTTTGCGTTTCACGACTGGATGAAACCATGACGTGGGTGAATCCGGGACAACACCAACAAAACATTGGCGAGTCGTCGCATCGCAACAAAGCCCTAAGACACAAAGCCTGACCTAAAGGAGGAGCTAAGTGCGATTACTTCTACATAACTGACCCACCCTAGGGCCGCGCCCTGTTAAAACTAGAACAGGAGGAGATCACCGGAGAAGGGAATCCCTCTATACACACAAGATACCCGTCACCGGACTGGCAAACCCCCATGAGCGGTATTCCCGCGGCAGGAGATGGGAAGCCTTGGCCGCATCTGGCACAGCCAGAGTGAAGGCCTTCGGTAATGACGACTCAAAGAGAGTCTGTACGTCGGCTGCCAAACCACGAGAGCTTGGGAGCCGCGCTGACTAGTGACTGAGAGTCACCCATCTGACCTTCAAACTCAACGAAGTTAATCTCCTCGCCGAGCGGCGACTGAGATAGGAGGGGCAGCTCCGGGAACCAAACCCGTACGAGAACAGGATCCTGAGAAACAGAAACATGTAAACAAGTCTGGGTACCAGAAGGGGCTATCCAAAATATCTGACACTATCCAGGCAACTGCTACTAGATCAAGCCACCGAGGTAAAACCGGACCTAGGCCCTGGACGCCCGTGTCCAAAGACACGACAGAGCCGACCACGAAAAAGGAAGGCCTGTACCACCAGAGGTCGGCCGAGAGGGCTGGGTTACAACCCCGCCAACTTCTCTCAGCAAAAAGCTCTAAATAATCGAGAGGCTCAGCCTGATCGATGGCAACGAAGAAGGTTAGGCGTCTAAACGAGGCCGAACCCCTCCTCCCAGCCGTAGCCTAATGTGTGCCAAAGGCAGACATCGACTCAGAAGAGACATGACCGAGACATGGCCGGGACATGGCTATACTCCATGCCTAAAGACTGGAGCAAAAGAGCTAGCAAGAGCGTATATTTGCGTGATTTACCGAACCGGTAAACTGATACAGCTATATCGGGCGGCACTGCTGAACAGGCGACGGTTATAAATATATTTAGCTCGTCTCATAAGCACCCGACTGTGACGGGAGCGAGAGAGCTAGCAAGAGTGTACTACTATTGAGTGATCAAGGCGGCACGGGGTGCTGCGGAATCATTCAAGTAAACACTCGAGACTGACGGACAGTACCCTTGTGGGCCGGTCGGAAAGTCTCTTACGACTTCCACCCGACGGGAGGAAGCTGGCCCCTGAGGATTCAAGCTAGTCCCGAGGACGCGGAATCGCTCAAATTGTTGCACGTGTACCCCTGAGTTATCATGGCGGCACGGGGTGCGGCGGATTCACTCGAGTAGACACTCGGGACTGACAGACAGTACCCTGGACGGAAGGGTCAGACAGTCTCTTACAACTCCCGACCCGACTGACGGGGGGGGGGGGGGGACCCACTCCTGAGGATCCAAGGCTGCACAGAGTGCTGCCGAATCTCTCAAAAAGCCCACGTCACTGTCTAGCCAGTGACCGAGGCCCGAGTGTCAGAGGTCGCATAAACAACGACACTCTGAGTGACTGCAGCTGCACAAAAGGCAAACTGAGACATACAGTGCTTAAATCGGATCCGAATCGGCAAGCCGATTCAATTCCGAATCCCAACCGGTATCCGAACCGAACATGTATATCAGATGATCGCCGGATATTTGAAAATCGGGAGGCACTGCCGACCAGGCCGGATATATTTTGCTTGTCTCAAAAGCACCCGACTGTGACGGGAGCGTGAGAGCAAGCAAGAGTGTACTACTATTGGGTGATCAAAGCGGCACGGGGTGCTGCGGATTCACTCGAGTAAACACTCGAGACTGACGGACAGTACCCTACTGGGCCGGTCGGAAAGTCTCTTACGACGGGAGGAAGCCGGCCCCTGAGGATTCAAGCTAGTCTCGAGGACTGCGGAATCGCTCAAGTTGTTGCACGTGTCACTAGCGGGAGCAAAGCCAGTGATCGGGTTCCGAGTGTCAGTGGCGGCAATAGCGACACTCATCCCCAGAGCATGAACGTCAGAGGCCGGCTGACCAATGACGCCCTTCTCTATCGTGCATTGAGGGCTAACGATCGGTAAACCGATCGCCCCCTTGCTGGGACCCCGGGTCCCAACAATGGCTGTCTTACCGAGCCCGACAGAGTCGAGCCGGTAATTATAAACGAGCCTGTCCGAGAGACGCTAGTAGCGCTCCCTAACTTACCTGCCGCCACACTGAATAAACGAGTGGTCGGCTTGACAAACACCCCTCCCGTAGCTGCACCAGCTGGAGGAGAAACAAGAGTACCAGGCACCGACGCATCCATCACGAACCTGAATACACAACAAGTAATTAATGAGAAACACCAAACAAAAGGAGCGAGCGAGATTAACAAACTCCTCGCTCACCAAATTATCCAGCCAACAGTTTCAAATAAAATGCAAGTAACAAAGAGAAACGCCAGACAAAAGGAGCGAGCGAGAATAACCAACTCCCCGCTCACAAAACTATCCAGCCAACAGTTTCAAATTAAAATGCAACTAAACAAAGAGAAACGCCAGACAAAAGGAGCGAGCGAGCTTAACAAACTCCCCGCTCACCAAATTATCCAGCCAACAGTTTCAAATAAAATGTTTTTATATCAAACTAAACCCAACGCATGCACGAAAAATAAATCCAACAATCACGAACACAACAAAAGGCCGCACCGCCGAAGCAGTGAACCACGTAGCGAAACGAACCAAGTTGGAAGAAAGGGCGATGAATAAATTACTCGCCAACCCAACCAACGGCCGTATAACGCCAAGACCGAACGCCTTAACCAGCGGCGTAACGAAGTCTGACTTTACGATCGCGAAAAAGGAAATATGCGGTGCAGAAATGAAACTCAAATTTCCGCAAAAATAAAAATGTGACTAGGGAACCCGCCCCATAATATTAACAGCATTTATTATGAGAACGGAATTCAATACGTAAAAAGAGCTAAGCCCAACGAAAAAAGGACAAAATCCTTGATTTTAATGTGACTCAGCTGTATAAGATGCCTGTCTCGGTGGGCGAGAATCGAAAGAGGATGTATGGCGGGCGTGCGATGCGCACGTGAAGGCGATGTATGGGGGTCGGCGCATGCGCGATTGTGACTTTTTAGAGTGTTCTCGAAGGTGGCGTAGTTTGGATAAACTAGCAAATAATAGGTAGATACATTGATTTATTGTGGTAAATCAAGCATTGAATATATTCAACTGCTACTGCATGGCAAAGTCTCTTGACTTCCAAAAAATGGAGAAGGAATACTCCGAGCAAGAATTATGCGATTGCCTTCGATTATTCTACGCAGAGGTTCGGCGAGGAAATGGCAAACTTAACGCAAAGAGATCCATGCTCACAATACGCTATGGCCTCCAGAAATACTTTCTTAAAACAAAGCCAATGGACATCGTAAACAGTGTTGAATTTAGACGTGCGAACGACATGTTTGTTGCAGTTCTTCATAAGCTCAAAGCTGAGGGAAAGGGTGCAACAAGACACAAGGAGCCTAGTATAAGCAAGGAAGACTTTAGCAAAATTATGTCTTCACGAGCGTTGGACCGTTCTATATTCCTTAAGGTCTCCAGAACTCTGTATTTATAAACTTAGATCTAAAGCTAGATGATTTTGCAATTGCTACAGATTCCAATAACAGGAGGTAGATCTACGTTTATCTTGCAAAGGACAAGTTGACGAAAAATCACAGACGAGACAAAGATGGTGACACAAGGAGCCAGTGTGGTCGCATGTATAGAACAACAAAGTGTGCCGGTATGATCAACAGGTTGTTGGCAGAAACGCTTCGAAGAACAGAATGAACACCATTATTGAAGCTAACGCGTCTAGTCTAGAATCTACACGTACCACTGCCTTAGAGCTACAACTATCACTTCATTAGATGAGCACGGTTTTGAAGCGAGGCATATCATGAGTGTCTCTGGACATAAAAGTGAGAGCAGTGGAGTTGCTGAGGGACACAAAAGGCTAAAGGACTGTGTGCTTGTCAGAGAAATGCCAACAAGTCACAGACCAGGGACTAAAATAAGGCTCTCTAATCCAAGTTCTAGACCTAGTTCTAGATTCGGTCCTGGACCTGGTTCGACTCAAACATCTGGTCCACCAACAGGACCATCATGTACAATCATCATCATCATCCCACTAACGTTAGATCTACGCCTGACGTTTCAGCTCAGCCTCAGCCTCAGCCTCAACTTCATCTCGTAGATCTAGGAGTAGGACCAGAGGCAGAGACTAGCGGTGAGTTCGAAGTCCAGAACCCCCAACAAGTCTCACTCATAGTCACAGGACCAAATTCACAGTCTTCGCCTCAAAGTCAAACTATGAATTTTGTGTCAAACAAACTTGATTTCGACCAGACAAAGGTTGAACAGTATCACTTTCACCAGTGTAGGCATAGGCCTAGACCTTCTGTGGAGATCATTAACAAGTAGACAAAAACCGCATCCTAGCACCTTGCAAATGTGTTGCGTTCGTATATGTTGAACGGCTGATTGTGACTTTTGACCCGTTGGAAGTTGTTAAACTTTAAAGTTATTTGCATGGCATTATTGGATTATTTTTGATTTATTGGAAACAGTGACAAGTTCTGCAAGAATTAGATATGAAATTGGGTGAGTAGACAACTTTATTTCGTTTGTCTGAAATTTAACGTTACGGTTAGATCTATATATAGATAGAGTCTAATAATACCTAGACCGAATTTTTCTGTCTCTTTCGTTCGTTAGCCTCTGATTTGGGTAGGGTCGGGCAGTCGGCTCCTCTCTTTAGAGACAGAAAAAACTGTGCGCGAGCTACAAGCTCGTAATGACGTTATCACTGTTATTCCTTCATAATTATTTTGCCTTCGGCGTAGACTAGAAGGGATGAGATTTAGATGATGTCATGCGCAGCGAAAGTTAAAATACGGCTTGCGAGATTTTCAACATGGATGTCGATTTTGACTAAAAAAGAAAAAAAGAGGGGGGGATTTGACCCCCCCCCCCTCCTCCCCTCCAGGCGTACGCGCCTGGATCGGGCACACAATCTATTCGCGCGTACAGTGCAAGGACGGGCAGTGAATACGGGAAATTTGACATTTTGAAGGGGGTATTTTGGGGAAAATGCCAATTTTTCTAATGCGACATATAAATATACATTAATTGACTGATGAATCTATGGGTCTCAGATAAAACTTTGGCTCCTTTGTGATCTTAAGACTACACTATGCCCCCCTGCAAAGTGCAGTTTCAAAATCATATTGGGCTAAAATGCTTATTTTTCTGATGTGGCATATTCATGAGTAAATACACAATTATTACTGATGAATCTGTGGGTCTCGGTTAAAACTTTGGCTCCTTTGTGATCCTAAGACTACACTATGCCCCCTGCAAAGTGCACTTCCAAAATCATATTGGGCTCTAGTTTTAACTGTGCCCCTCAAAGCAGTCCACATTGCCCTCTGGATATCAAGCCCACACACAAATGTATACCATCCCCACTTCTTAGGGAGTATTCCTACAATTTTTCACCGTTCATAATGCATCCACATTGAGCATTGAGAAATGACAAAAACAGTTACACTGGCTACCTCGCACTAGGTACGAATTATCTCCTGGGTGGAGAGTGTCAATGTAGATTAGTGTCTTGCAAAATGACGTTAATAGTGCTGCTGTGGCTGTGATGATACCAATGCTACAACCATTCTTATTTTGAGTTTGTTTTGGATTTTTATCCCCCTTAATTAGTGATTCTGATGTTTGTAGGGAATCCAACTTTTCAAACTCCAAATCTCGCATTTTCCTTCTTTGGAGAATTAAAACACGTTTTCTTTTAAGTTTCAGGCAAGTAATGATTTTCAAAAGCTTCAGACACTAAAGCTGTAATTTAAACAAAGCTGTAAGCCTACGTAAGTACTAGGGGTACTTGATACACTGTACTTGATGAGGTAATCCCTGCATCAGCTTTTCCAAACTATACTGGGATGGGATGTGTTGTGACAGCAGGTGAAGGTGCAGACAAAAAAAGGGTGTACAATTTCTTTATACAGTAAAACAGTGACGTGCAAGTAAAATATCATGCTGCTATATGGTTAACAGCATTCTGGAACCTACAGGAGGTTCCAACCCTCTGATGACAGGAAGGGCGGTCATCTGGAAAGCAGCAACTGTTGGAGCAGTAACTGCAGTGACTGGTAGTTGATTCCAGATGCGAATGGTGCGGGGGTAAAATGAGTACTTGTAGGAGTCTATTGTTGCCTCAGGAACAGAGAGCTTGAGTGTGTGGTCTCTTCTGTTAATGTATGTAGCTTTGGTTATGAGGTGAGGAAGACAAATGTTGACTAGCTGGTGGTGTATTTTAAAAAAGCACGGTGCTTTGTGCTAGAAGACGACGTGTGTGCAGTTTATCCCATCCCAGCTGGGAAACAAGCCCTGTAGCTGATGTGGATCTTCGGTAGTCGCGGAAGACAAAACGAGCAGCTGTTTTCTGTACCCTTTCCAGGGTGCAAACAATTGTAAAGTATGATACCTTGTATTGTCTGACACGTTTAAATATATAAATATTGTGGAATTGCGAACAAAAATCCGTTCGGGTATTAACAAATAAGCGTTGACAGCTGGTCACACTAGCATTCCCTGTATTAAAAGGGTGTCCGAAAAAAGAAAAAAAAAAATTATTTGCCCACCTAAGTTATTTAAGTTGCTGTGCTACGTAACTTTATCCATTATTTGCATAAGGTGTGACTGTCATGTCATCATCCTATTTTTGTTAATGTTTTTACTGAAACAGCATGAAATGAAAGAAACGTTACAATTTTATTAACAGAGAGTTAAAGCCATTCAACCAAATTATGTTAGTCATGCACGTGCAATGAATGATCTCCTACCCACCTGCACATCAGTAGAATCTATTTCTGTGATATGTTCGAGGATATCTGCCACAATCTCCAGACCTTCCGTAGAAATGGTGTCAGTCATGGTCGTTATTTCTGCCACTTCTTCAACTATCATTTCTGCATTTTCCGCTGTGACTTCGGCCTGCCAAAGTCAGAGGCAATTAGTTTATTAACAACAATGATGATAAAAAAACTGTTTTAATATATCATGTTTATAATGTAACTTGCAATGTGCTTCTAAAATTGAGATGAAACTATGTTCAATACCTATTTAATGAAATGAAAATCTGGTTGTGTTTTCTTTTATGCATCAACAAATTTACGGCTTTTAAATCGCCAGGGATTTTGTGATGTGATCAGGGTTTCTTCTAATGAGTGATCGTTACATGGCGCCTTAAGGTGTTTCATAGACTTGAAATATGTTTCAGATTGCTAAAGGCTTGTCCTGCTCTAGCTCTGCTGGTACAACATGACTCTTGGAGCGTTGAAACAAATTACTTTGATTACTGTATCGAAAGAAAGTAGAGAACATTTATAGAGAAGAATTATTCAGCGGATACTATTTCGGTCCGGTTAATCGCTACAGCTGTAAAAACAAGAGGCGCCAATTTCATTTTCATTTCATGCGAAGCTTTACCCCTTCGATGTCGGGGGATACCTAGCCGATTTGTCCTTAATACTACTAAAAGTGATAGTGAAGTCTTGTACAGCGCTCAAGGCTGATATACTGCCACTTCTGGTGCTCCATCATTACTACCCTGGCTTTAGCACGGCTGCCATTACAGCGCTCGAGCATTTCAAGGAATTAATCCCTACCGGGTTTCGTGGGTGGAGTGTGCCAAATGTAGATTAATGTCTTGCCAAAGGACGTACGTGCTACGACAGGGATTCGAACCCCAAAACTCGTGGTTCACAGACCAGATACTTATCCACTGAACCACAACACCTCCACATTTTAATATTGCTCAAACAACATGTTTCTCTATCACCTTATTCTGGCAAAGAATCATAGCCAGGTTGCGTTCCTGACAGGAATAGACCGTAACGAACCTTTTGTATGATCGTGAGAAGTTCATCAGCAGTCCAGTTTCTTCCACAGTTCATCTGGGGTTTCCAAACACAAGCGCGAATAGTGTCGCCATCACAAATGGCTTCTATACGATGGTCCTCTGCGGAAAGATAAAAGGTTAATTTTTATGATCCATGCTTTAGCGATAGCGATTTGTGTTATTTACATAGCAATGGTTACATAAATAGAAAAATACACATTTAAACAAAAGAGATCAAATCAATTACTATATTTTGAGTTAAGAAAGTTACCAACTTTACATTCATGCAGTTAAATATTAACTGGTTAACCGTATTGTATTGAATAAATCCCAATGAAAGAAATCATCACTGTTTTTCTGAAAGAGAGTTTTACTGGACTTTTTTTTCTCGTTCCAAAGTAGACCTATTTTTCATTTTCACATAAGACTAGTTTCAAAACCTTTTACAATTGATAGAACCTTTTTATCATAAATGGACACAAATGTAGGATAATTTTCTTGGCCATGCTTTTACAAGCAAACAAATACAAGAACATGAACCATCAGTTGATGAAAATGACTTACGATTTACGGTATAATCAGGGCATTTTGTATCGGTTGAGTTAGCTCTGCTGTAGATGTCTCCACTTTCAAACATGGCCACAAAGCCATAGGCTGTCACATAGGTCCCGGCTGGACAGGTCACTGTCAAGATGATCAGAATAGATGTTAATTTTAGGTGGAAAATTTATATACTTTACAATAATTTCTTTGTTAATTTTTTTTTTTGTGTGTGTGTGTAAATAATATGCAGTCGTTTCTTATGTCAGTTTGGGCGATATTGTCTTTTTTTTTGTACACGGACTTGCTGAAAAAACAGCCTGCGGCCGAATGCATGTTTTTGTTAACCATATTGAAATAAATAAAAAAAATCTTTCAGCGACAATACGCTACTCAGAACAAAAAGGGCATTAATCATACATACATGTAATACAGAAACGCCCGTTTGGTTATTAGTGGCTATCATAATGGATCATCTATGCTGAAGTTACCTGTAATATTTACGTCTTATTTCCTTTCGTTATGTATGATTCATTTACGAAAGTAGTAGTATTGAAAGCAATGGTGACTGGGCAGCACAAAAAGCTATAAAGGAGGTTATCACCAATGGAGCGTTTTTAGTTTTCGTGTAATGAAACATTGTTAGATTCGTAGAAATTGTATCAAATAAATTTATATCAGATGCTAGAAGATATAAGCAGCTCTAAATGTGAACGCTAGAAACTACATTGAATGCTATAAAGACAGAGCAAAAATCAATTTCATATAAACACAAAAGGAAAATAGCTTGAATACAGAAAAACACATGTACATCGAACCCGATCGCAACTACTTTCGAGAAATCAACTTATGGCAATTTCAACAGCCTTTATTTGAAGAAAAAAAGCCTGTCCATCAGTTTTGAAAAATGCGCGAAAATTACAATGATTTCTTACCTAACCCAACCATGATTTCTGAAGGATATACAATAGGTTATCTAAATTGTCCTTGAGTTGACCTTTTAAGGTAGTGGCGATCAGGTTATCAGCAAACATTTACTGTAATGATATAACTCACCTGCACTAAAGGATTGAACAGAAGCTGGGTCCAGGAAGTTAGGACTCCCCTCAGCAAGGCTTGTAATTGTAGAACTGACGATGGACAGTTGTTCACCATCGGGTATTGAACCATTGTATACATAGATACCGAATTCTGTAATCACGCTTCCAGGTGAGAAGGAGTTCACTCCAACTGCAACGGTGGCTTCAAAATTATTCTGGAGAGGTGTCAGGATCTGCAAGCAACACAGAATATCATTTGAATGCCAGTCACGGTCAACCTAATCTATGCAACGTGAATTAGAATATAAAGGGATTGAATTTAAATTTGTTTCATTGTGGGAATATTTTGAGTATAAATTTCTTGACAGTATAGACGAATTCACTAAACAGTGTTAAGTAAAAGGTAAATAGCCCAAAAGCAGAGATGCATTTGGAACACCATGTACAAGTTAAATGAAACGTGCTACTGTTATGTAACATGCTATATATATGTAAGGTGCTAAAATGAAACGTGCTATGTAAGGGGGTAATGCACGGCTATAAAATGTTTTATATATATTGCATTTGAATTAATTAATGAATGAATGGTGATTTCTTTTTAGATAAATGACAAATAGATATTCATAGATGATTGAAAAACTATTCAGAATATCTATGATAAATTTAAATTTAAGACATTTTAAACAAAAGATAATGGTTTAGAATGAAAGGGAGCAGTTAATTAGTCATCAGATCAGATAATTTAATAATCATACTCACAAAATTGATTAATTCCTTTGAAAGCTGCTGAAAGTATGAGGAAGTTCTATCGGAAAGACTGCTGGTGAAAGTCTTGTTGAATGACGCCATTACTACATAGTTATCAACACCTGGAAATAAAACAAAAGTCATAACGAATTTTTTTTAAAGCAATAGAAACCTTGTAATAATTTACTATTATATAAATAAGGCAACATAAAACTAAACATAGATAATTTAATAGAGTATCACATAAACGATTGACACATACACTGTAAAAAAATAATAGTCGAAATAACTCAATAAAATTGAGGAAAAGAATTGCCTTATTTTTATTAAGTAAATATTACCTACGGCATCTTAAGTAGAATTTACTTATTTTGCTGAATAAATTTTTACTCAGTTAATTAATAAATAATTTAAGTATTGTAATCATTTTATATAATTAAAAAAAAGCTATGATAGGATGACATATTGCACGATTTGGTACCCATCTAATCTAACAAGTAACATCCACTAATCATTCACTACTTCTATTTAAGATTAATCACTAATCACTAACACTACTTCTATTTAAGATTAAGATTCGACACATATTGAAAGGCTCCAAATTTTATATATACTTGATCGTAGCATCTTAAAAGGAAAATTGGTTGACAATTTCCTGAAATATCAAGTTTTTATTTGTTTTGAACTGGGTAACAATTAAAAATTGTCTTGTCTTTGCTTAGCCATGTTAAATTAATTAGTAAATGTTTTAAAGTCCTTAAATTTTCATTCAACCACAAAAAAGAATTGTTTTATTAAAAAAAGAGTTTAATTTGGTCTTAATGAATATTCATAAATTATGTAAATATTTCTATTACGCACTGCATCGGTCCTTACTTTAAAAAGATAAGAATAATCAACATAAATTGTTTGAGTAATACGTATAATTTCTGATTTTGAGTTAAAATTACTAAATTAATACAAGCTGAAATTACTTAAAGTTCTTATGTATTTGATTTTACTTAAATATTCCACGTATGTTCTACTAAATTGAAAGTTTGAGTTAGCAAGACTTAAATTTAGTGCGTAAGTGGCAAAACTAATGTTTTCAAGTAAATTCTACATGGAAAAAATACGTAAGAATTACCAATGAACAAATTATTTGTTACAGTGTAGGGCATCTAAAGAAGTGCACTGGCTTTGTTATAAAAGATTAATATAGTTACATTACCCCCTCGAATCACTTTTGTAAAATAAGGTAATCCTGACTTCTTATTGATGTGAGGGAATAATGGTATTGTGAGTAATTTTTCATTATAATGTCCAGGCGCCTTGAAGAATAACCACAACTGGCCTCACGCTTGTGTATGTTGAAGGTAATTGTTAAGGACATGACAGGACATGAAACATCCAAGAGTCCACAGCGTGAACAAACGGACGTTAAACAAGTATGAGAAAGATATGGGTAGGAGATAAGACTAGGAGAGTTAAAGATCGTACTAGGTTCTTCAAACATATGCTACTATTCGCCAACAAACTCGAAACTAACCATTGACTGTCAACAAAGCTCGATTTGTGGACAAAGGAGGGCCGTCCTCCCCGACAGCAGTGCAATAATAGTATCCCTGGTCCTCGGCCAGAGCTGGATTGATAACTAACGGGGACCTGTTCTCACTGCCCAGGATGGGGACGCTGTCCTTGTACCACCTGTAACTTCGCGCGTTCTGGAAGGAACAGGAGAAGGTGACCCGCTCCTCTACATCTACCATCTGAGACAACGGGTGCGTGAAAACCGCAAGAGGTCCTGAAAATGTGATTTAATCATTATATATTAAACAATATTATATTTCTTATGCATCATAAAATATTCCATGATAGGTTGATAGGATTCTGGAGAAGTATTTGTTATTTGAAAGTATCGAAAGTATTTGATATTTCGAAAGTATTTTATATAAATAAAGAAACTGTATTTTCTATGTATCATGACATATTTCGTAATGACGAGTAGATGCGGTTTGAGAGAAATAATGTTTATTCAAAAGTATGCGATATAAATGTATGAGGTGTGCATGGTCTTGATTCAGTGAACCATTTCGACATTTTGTCAAGACTAAATCCGGTGTCATATTAATATAAATATAAATCAAAGTATGCATACACATACATACATGTGAAAAATTCTATAATCACCCACACACTCTCACATACACCCTAACAACATTAAATACACACACACACACATGCATACATATGCATTTTGCTTGGACTATTTTGTCATCACAATAAAAGCTGACGATGACCAGGGGCTGAAAGTTATTCCCACTAATAATTGTGACATCTGATTGCTTGCTTGAGAAAGATTCGGAAAGGTTTATGATATAGCACATGATGACAGTTTAGATTGTGATTTTCTGGAATCATCAAAATGATTAAAGATATAACGAGATACGTGTGGATGCCTTTACCGTTCGGTTGAACCATGTTAAATATACTGATATATGTAGATATAATTATGGAACAGAATTAATGGGTGTTGACATGCCATTTTTTATAAAAAAATGTTGCTCATTGAAGCAGCTCTGATTTATCGCAATCATAGTATAATTTTGAAGCATATTACTTCTACTTTATGAAAAGCAATAAACATTTTTTTTTATATAGATCATAGTTTTTCTCACAATTCCCCTTTGCTTCGAGGTATGGTTTTTCTGGGGGACGCACTGTATATCGAAGGCATACACATGCACACACGCACTCACATACGTACGCACACACCAACATATACACCCACACACATACGCACATAACCAAACCTATCTTACCTTGCTCCCTAATCTGAGTGTTACAATTAACATCAGTGTACGATTCTGCACACGTGCAAACATACGATGCTCCATCGTCGCTAGTCGTACAAGTGCCTCCATTTAGACAAGGTGACAGGGCACAAGGTTCAATGCCTGTGGATGAAGTTAAACCGTGACATGTAAAGATAATTTGAGTTACTTCAGATATGTGATCGCTTGTGAAAGATTCGGAAAAGGTTGTATAATATAGCACATGGTGACAACACACCAGTGTAGATTGTGAGTTTCCGAAATCATCAAAATTATAAGAAATTGAAAGTCTCTGTGGAGATCACATGCACCTCACACGGCTTATATGGGAATACACAACACAATCTAGATTAAATTTGTCAGCTCTCTCTTGTTATATTTCCAATAATATATAGAAATCCAATTCAGGGGACATTTCTTCTGCGATACTTATTTAAGCTGACATACAAATAATGAACAACCTTTTACCAATTCCTTTTAATTCTGAAAGTCCTATTTTTGTTTTTATTTGTTTTTTTTCCTTATATTTTGGTTTGGAGGGGGGCTTAATAAAGAAATACATATCCTGTTCCTGAAGAGAATGGACTATATGTGAATGGGAAATTACGATATAAAGCGTCAATGTGCATATTTGAATATTGATACCACCATATTAATCATTTCATTTTCACCATAAAAACTAACTACATTTTTTCTTCCTGAAACAGAAATATATCATATTTGTCACTCTTGGAAGCTCATTCATGACAGTGGTCTGGTCCAAAATATTTATAGCACAACAAGTACAGTATGTTTTGTAAGTACTATACCTTCGCAAGAGGTCCCGGTGCCGGTGAATCCCTCCATACAGGTGCACAAGTAGCTGCCACTTAGATCGCTGCACAATGCGTTACTGTCACACACTTGGGGTGACCCGGCACATTCGTTGATGTTGACACAGGTGAATGGAGTCCTGTCATCAGTTACAGTTGTATATCCAGCGTTACACTCACAGTCGTAGCTATTGATACCCCCGGTACAGGTTGATACCCTTGGGCAGGGTGTGAACCTTTGGCATATGTCAATGACTGGACGTGTAAAGAGAGATATGACACACATTAATGCTAATTTAGCTGACGGATGTAATGTAGACTTTTACCGAGGTTAGCCTCATCAGTGTTAACAGTGCCCTCATAGCACCTGGGTAGAGAGGGAGAAATGTGTTCAAACGCTAGTCTGCAGGCTGACACTAATTTGAAACTAAAACACGATTCAATGAAGCCTCAACGAGAACCTAGCTCTGTCGATCTCTGGCTGTGTCAGGTAAGGTTATCTATTAAAATCATTGGAATAACTTGTTTGATTCACATATGTTCAGCGTCTCGATCTAACAAGTCAACAAATTGTAATAATTTCGTTGAAAAGACTATTGTGTAACACATTGGGTGCTTTCATATACGAAACGATCATCCTGATAATATACGAAGTCCAGATATCTATACTCTGTTTTCCTGAAGATTTCCGACACATAGTTCAAGCAATAGCATAGAGATGTTTGCATAATTTAATACCTTCCATATTCTTATTGAAATTGAAATTATCTACAAACACATACATTGCACACAGGAATTTTCTTTTAACATTTAGAACTATCACACTCAGTCCTGGACTATGTTAAAGAACTAAAAGATGTTTAAAGTTATTCGTGTGAATTTTCTAAAAGTAATTGTCAGATTGACATGCCTTCACAAGTTGGTAGATCAGCGGACAACGCCCCACTAGCCTGACACATGACAGACGAGTTACCGATGAGGTCATATCCGGGCTGACATTCATACATGCACGATGTGTTATAGTCTCTCCTCATCTCTGTACCGCATTGTGTGTTGTCAGTGGTGAGGTTTGCTGGAAAACCTGGGATGCTACACGTGACAACTGCCGAGACAATTAAGATAGGAAAATAACAATGGTAATGCGTTCACATTGCCCGCCTACAATACATAGGAAACGATTGCGAAGTCTTTCCAGAAATCAACCCAAGGACAATTCAAATTCCCGCTTGTATTCGTGTAGAAATTATGTTTGAATTGCATTACATTGAAATGTGATATATGTTTAAACACTTGACTGTAGATGCGAAGGTCGTGGGTTTTATCCCCGTTAAGGCACTTATGTCATTACACAAGATATTTCATCTATATTGCTCCTCGCAAACCATGTGTTTGCAGACCCCGAAGACACTTCACGTGAACAGACTTCTGGTAGTGGAGAGACTACAACTGAAAAGAAGAAGCAGAACAGTACATTTCATATTCATGAAACTCACATATTGCATGAGAATTCACTTAGAGCATCACACTACAGAATGATTACATGTATCACTTAAAGGTACTATGTCCCTTTTGCAGCCAACCAGAAAAATCAGAACTGATTTGATTATTGACTATATAAATCTATGTATCTACCTATTATTTGCTAGTTTATCCAAACAACGCCACCTTCGAGAACACTCTAAAAAGTCACAATCGCGCATGCGCCGACCCCCATACATCGCCTTCACGTGCGCATCGCACGCCTGCCATTCATCCTCTTTCACGAGCCTCCAAAGACATAGCTTCGGACATGTTGCCCTCAAGGAGAGGGGACGGAGGGAGGGACATAGGTAGATACATAGATTTATATAGTAAATAATAAAATCAGTTCTGATTTTTCTGATTTACCACAATAAATCAATGTATCTACCTATCATTTGCTAGACCAGCACACAAATGGACCGGGAGGCATGTCCCGAACAAGAAGGAGATTACTGGGGAACAAAGGGAACAAAGGCAGCCAAAACCGCCCGCAGGGACGCACTTGCAAACAACACCACGACACCTCCCCAGAGGTGACGTCCCCGAAGATAAAAAGATGTAAGGGAATTGGGAGACCGCCAAAACGCGGCCTTCAAAAGTCAACCAAACCCACTCCCTGGAACAATGCCCAGGAAGTACCACTACATCTGGAATTATGGGCACTGGCCCTGCCGTCTGTGAACAGGGCTTCAGGACCCGCGGCCTGAATAGTGTCCACTATCAATCTGGAGATGGATTCACGAGACGCAGAAGAAAGGAGCTCCTGTGAAATGAGGAACAACTGGACATCCTTTCGATGAACCTTAGTCCTACACTCTAAAAAAAAACTGCTCAATTTGAGTAAAAATGTTACTCTTTTGAGTAGTCAAAAGGGAACCACCCGACTTTTGAGTAAACTTTACTCAGCATGTGTTGAGTAACAAATCTACTCATCTGTTGAGTAAAAATATTACTCAATAAAAGACTAAATCTCTACTCAGTTTGAATGAGTCAACCTTTACTCAATATTTACTCCTTTGTTGAGCGGTTCCCTTTTTTACTCAGTACTGGGTAGAAACGTAATCAACTCATGTCGAGTAAGAAACTGCTCATGAGTTGAGCCAAATTTTACTCAATTAACGAGTACATGTTTTGACTCAAATTGTTTGAGCAATTTTTTGCTCAAATATTGAGTATGATTTTATCTGGGTAACGCTTAGTTGCTCAATCAATATTGAGTAAAAACATGTACTAAGTTAAGTACATGTTTTTACTCAATACTGACTAAAACAAAGGTGGATTCAACTAGGGTTTTAACTTTTTGACTAAGGGTTTAACTAAACCGCTGATTAATATTGTTCTTTCTTTTAACAGCTGTTAAGTAACCATTATTTGTCAATAGAGAATATAAACCATAATTTTGCCTGATTTCTAAATTTAGCATTGATTTGAAGTTCTTCACTCACACACTATGCAAATAACATAAAGTCAACGACATTTTAAATTCAGTAACATAATTTGTGGACTTTAATTTCCCAAATCAGTTTTAATCACAGTGAAAACTCAGAGTTCTCTCATCAAAGAAAGACTCTCATTATTAGTCCATCTGTACTAGGGTCCATGGTTTAATAAGATCCTTGGTACGAATTCCATAAATGAGACGATCAAAGAAGTCCCATATGACAGCTGCCTGGGCAGGGTAATCCCGCTGTTACTTGAAACATCTTGTAGAAGTAGTCAACTGCTGCTGTCAATGAAGAGCATGAATAGGGGCTTCTCTCGAGGACTACATAACACTGTCCTGGCTTCCTCGGTGCTCCTCAAAGCACCAACAAAAACAGTGGGCTCCTTCCTCTGAAGGAGGCCAGAAAAAAAGTCAAAGCCAGTTCCTTCCTAGATGTCGGTTGGAGCTCTTCCAAGCTCGATCCATGAGCTCAGGATTTCTTCACAATGTGTCACAATCATCTATCTCAGTTCTTTCGCATCTTTCTGCACGCGCACATGCATGCACGAGACATGCACATGGCGGACAATGAAAGATGACAAAATATACAGTTCCTTAGGTAGACAAAGGAACATACAGCTGCAATTATGTAAAAATGTGTAGAACAGGTGTCACATGCATATTGACAGCTAGTTGCACTTTCCATCGATCCAACTTTCACTCGCACCCGAGGTAAATTCGGGTAAGAGATCAATGTTGAGTTATTTATCACCTGCCGCCGCGTAATACCCAACCGTAGTTTACTCAAAATTGACACAAACGAAGTTCTTACTCAATGTTGAGTCATTGATTTACTCTTTATCGAAGGTAACAAATTACTCGGATGACGAGTACCACTAAAATTGACTTCTTACTCCAGCTTGAGTACTGAATTGCTCATTTTGTTACTCAGCTTGTTTTACTCGGCACAATTTACTCGCTGACATTAAGAGTGTATTTAAGAACCTTAGTCCTAACTAAAACCACATGAAACAGTATATCTTTTCAAAATGAACGAATTTTTGTTCACTTTTCGTCAAAATGTCATCAAACTGATTCCTTGATTTTTCTTTCACATCTCCACACACTACCTCCCACATTTCTAACTTATCCTCATTAAACTAAACGAAGATAAATTTATCTTCATTTAACAGCTAAACGAAGATAAATTTATCTTCATTTAACAGCTAAACGAAGATAAATTTATCTTCATTTAACAGCTAAACGAAGATAAATTTATCTTTATTTAACAGCTAAACGAAGATAAATTTATCTTCATTTAACAGCTAAACAAAGATAAATTTATCTTCATTTAACAGCTAAACGAAGATAAATTTATCTTTATTTAACAGCTAAACGAAGATAAATTTATCCTTATTTAGCTGTTAAATAAAGATAAATTTAACCTCATTAAACTGTGTAAATGAAGATACCGAAAAACGAAGGCGACCGTACGGTGAACTCGTCTTCTTCTTCTTCGTCGTAGCCATTTCGACGAAAATTCAAAACGCGTTATAAAAGGAAAAATTAACAGATTATGGACAACGTAACCGCGAGTGACGATGTCGAATCGAAGAGTGATCTTAAATCTGGTGCTGGCCGCGCGTGTACCATATATTCGTGCCCAGACTTTGCATATACTATTAGACAGAGCTCTAGCTGTTTACAAACAACGGACGCATTGCCCGCGCTCGGCTATTGTTCTCTTTGTTCTCTCTTTGGTTATAGCTAGTCTGCAGACACAGACCCTTGACAGCCATTATGAGTAAAAACAATGTCTAAATCTCAAACATGAAAGTACTGAGTTATGTCATGTAGCTGCTTCTGACACAGTGCAATACTGGAAAAGAAACATAACACATCAAGCAGAATCTGATTCTCCTGATTATTTCATGTGGTTTTATTCAAGAGTAAAGTTGAGTCTGTGTTTACAGACTAGGTTTGAGATGGTGAATAGATAGAACTGATAATCCCCGTGCGACCGGCTAACGACGGTCTGGGGAGAATTTGGGTGTATCATCTCTCTAGCTGGTGTATCTGTACATGCAGGTAAATGGGTGTATCATATTCGTAAAATGCAGACCTTTTAACAATCTATCAGGCCGGTGGTTACTTAATTTGCAAAAATTCACCTTTCAGAAAGAAAACGTGTATTTTTGCTAAAATTAGAAGACAAGACACAGGATGGGGCTGCATTGGGCTAAATAGGCCTATATAAATTATAATGTTTAATATTATCAGGGAACCAGCTGTGTGCTCGGCCGCAAAAAATATATGAGCAATGTTATCTTTAAAAATGCAAATACATGTATTTCACTTTGACTATTAAGAGCATGAATCGGAGGGAAAGTTGAAAACAAACGATATTATTGTGCTTGAAAACTTGACTTTTCTGACTTTCGCTGACTTTATCCGTGTTTAAAATTTGTAAACTTGGCAGCTAGAGTTCACTCAGTTCAGAATGGGCCTTTGAACAGCATACGGTCTGGATATGTAATTTCTTTCTTGTTCAAAATCCTAATCGATGTTTTGTGGATTTCATCGGGATGAGCCATTTTCTTTAGTTACAAACCCAAGCATGATATGATCGATGCCCAATAGGAAGTGCAACTAAATCGTTCGGGCAACCATGCCTATATTTGATAGAAAGTATAAACCAAACTTGAGAACACCCCCCCCCCCCCCCCGGCCCCTCCGGGTCCCCATCACGGAACCTCATGAGCATTTCTTAGGTCAATAGGCTGTATATATAAGAGTGGAGGTACTATGGAAATTGGAATAACATCCGACGGGGGCTGATCAAAGATTTCCCAACAATAATAATTATGAATAAGACGCCCTGAAATTTGAATGTCACGCAAATTCCAGGGATTCCCTTCAATTTGCGCGAGCGGCCGCTTCCGAAGCAGAATTAAGTGACAATAATCATAAACAGTAATACTCTAGCTATCAGGGTGTGTACGTCCACTAAATCGCCAGTGGCGGATCCGGGGGGCCCGCCTCCCCCGCCCCCCCCCCCCCTCCCCCTGGGGAAAAAAACGTGTAAAAACACGTAAATGTTACCTTTTTGGGGAGATGCCCCCCCCCTCCCCCTGTCGCTCAAGAGGGGTGCACATTTTCAAATTTTAGAGGGTCCCCCAACAAAATGTGCTCACCTTTATACATCATGCATGCCCAAGTAGGAGTCGTCGGGCTGAGTTGTCCCTACATGAGTTAGCCCGAATTATTATTTCCATTTACAGAGCCACCCCCTCCCCTCCGGCCCCCGATTATTATTATTTTTTATTATTATCATAATCGTTAGTAGGGGTCTAGTAGTAGTTGTCCGAGGGGCGGCGATCGGGGGGGGGGGCACGTTCCCCCTCAATTTTCTGTTAGAGGGGGGGGGGGGGGGGTCGTTCCCGCCGGAAATTTTGAAAAAAGTGCACACATGAAATGTATAGCAAATACTGACTAAAGACTGTAACACACTTTTAGGCTCTGGAGGGCCCAAGAATGCAGCGCTTAGACTCAATATTTGCTATTATAGCAAATAAGTCTAAACGCTGCATTCTTGGGCCCTCCAGAGCTTCTTGTGTGCACTTTTTTCAAAATTGCCGGCGGGAACGACCCCCCCCCCCCGCCTCTGAAAGAAAATTGAGAGGGAACGCCCCCCCCCCCCCCGACCACCGCCCCTTTGGACTACTACTACTATTAGAATACTACTACTAGACCCCTTCTAATGATTATAATAATAATAACAATAATAATAATAATCGGGAATCCCTGGAATTTGCGTGATTTTCACATTTCAAGGCGTCTTATTCATAATTATTATTGTTCGGAAATCTTTGATCAGCCCCCGTCTGGTGCTTTTCCAATTCCCATAGTACCTCCACTATTATATACATGCAGCCCATTGACCTAAGAGATGTAACTCTTGCATGAGGTTCCGTGCTGGGGACCCGGAGGGGCCGGGGGGGGGGGGGGGGGGGACTCAGATTTGGTACTGACGGGGATGTACCGCTGAAGCCGCAAAACCCAACCCGACTCTTTAACTCTCTCTCTCTCTCTCTTTGGCTCTTTAACTCTGAAAATATTAATTATAAACCCACACTGAAGCAGAGATGAATACAAATTCACAAAAAGGTCAACCAGGGGCGCGGTGCGGTGGCGGCGATCACATGGACTCGGGGAAACATGAAGAAGTTTGGCGGATCCAGGGGCCGGACATTGACCAGCCCGCCGTGCCCCCCCCCCCCCCCCCCCCCCCCCCTGCCCCGACGAAAAATGCTCATAGAAAATGTGTCAATCTTTCTTGGGCCGCCATTTGTGCCCCCATCCTTTGCTGCATGAATAAAAAAAAAACTAAAATCATGATAGCCTTGGTACAACAAAATGAAATGTGTATTAAGGTCTACGACGGGGGCGGGCGGGGGCCGCTGACGTAGCCAAACCCCATACCTATTATTATAGGGCCATTTTTGCGTTTTTTATAATTATTTGTTTAAAATGTGTAGTATTTTAGCGTCAAAATGGGCGAAAATTGCATATCCTGTATTAACAGTAAACTTGAAAACTATATTGGCCTATATACCCATCAGATTTTGCAAGGAATCTCATGCAAAGTTGTGTGTCTCGGTATACGTTCTATGACATGCTCGTCAACTTCAAGGGGACTTGTGACCCATAACAATTAGATTTTGAATGAAACCAAATGGGTGTTTAATTTTTGTTTACTATGAATGATATAGGCCTACTATATTATTTACCAACAATCATGTGAAGTTCATAATATCGAATGCATTCTATAGGAGGAGTATAGGCCTATCTTCTGTTAGGTGCCATGTCTTTACATGTTCGTACATAATTGCAGTTGGTTTATACTTTAAGCATGGTTTTCCGAACGATTTAGTTGCACTTCCTATAGGGCATCGATCATAATCATGCTTTGGTTTGTAACTATATAAAGAAAGTTTCTCATGCCGATGAACTCCACAAAACATCGATTAGAAAAGTCAAGTTTTCAAGCACATAAAATTAATATCGTTTGTTTTCATCTTTCCCTTCGATTTATGCTCTTAATAGTCAAAGTGAAATACATGTATTTGCATTTTTAAAGATAACATTGCTCATATATTTTTTGCGGCCGGGCACACAGCTGGTTCCCTGATAATATTAAACATTATAATTTATATAGGCCTATTTAGCCCAATGCAGCCCCATCCTGTGTCTTGTCTTCTAATTTTAGCAAAAATACACGTTTTCTTTCTGAAAGGTGAATTTTTGCAAATTAAGTAACCACCGGCCTGATAGATTGTTAAAAGGTCTGCATTTTACGAATATGATACACCCATTTACCTGCATGTACAGATACACCAGCTAGAGAGATGATACACCCAAATTCTCCCCAGACCGTCGTTAGCCGGTCGCACGGGGATTATCAGTTCTATCTATTCACCATCTCAAACCTAGTCTGTAAACACAGACTCAACTTTACTCTGGAATAAAACCACATGAAATAATCAGGAGAATCAGATTCTGCTTGATGTGTTATGTTTCTTTTCCAGTATTGCACTGTGTCAGAAGCAGCTACATGACATAACTCAGTACTTTCATGTTTGAAATTTAGACATTGTTTTTACTCATAATGGCTGTCAAGGGTCTGTGTCTGCAGACTAGCTATAACCAAAGAGAGAACAAAGAGAACAATAGCCGAGCGCGGGCAATGCGTCCGTTGTTTGTAAACAGCTAGAGCTCTGTCTAATAGTATATGCAAAGTCTGGGCACGAATATATGGTACACGCGCGGCCAGCACCAGATTTAAGATCACTCTTCGATTCGACATCGTCACTCGCGGTTACGTTGTCCATAATCTGTTAATTTTTCCTTTTATAACGCGTTTTGAATTTTCGTCGAAATGGCTACGACGAAGAAGAAGAAGACGAGTTCACCGTACGGTCGCCTTCGTTTTTCGGTATCTTCATTTACACAGTTTAATGAGGTTAAATTTATCTTTATTTAACAGCTAAATAAGGATAAATTTATCTTCGTTTAGCTGTTAAATAAAGATAAATTTATCTTCGTTTAGCTGTTAAATGAAGATAAATTTATCTTTGTTTAGCTGTTAAATGAAGATAAATTTATCTTCGTTTAGCTGTTAAATAAAGATAAATTTATCTTCGTTTAGCTGTTAAATGAAGATAAATTTATCTTCGTTTAGCTGTTAAATGAAGATAAATTTATCTTCGTTTAGCTGTTAAATGAAGATAAATTTATCTTCGTTTAGCTGTTAAATGAAGATAAATTTATCTTCGTTTAGTTTAATGAGGATAAGTTAGAAATGTGGGAGGTAGTGTGTGGAGATGTGAAAGAAAAATCAAGGAATCAGTTTGATGACATTTTGACGAAAAGTGAACAAAAATTCGTTCATTTTGAAAAGATATAAAATGTCTCATTTGTCTAACGTAGTCAGACTACGTTAGACAAATGAGACATTTTCTAATGTTCTCATGTGTAACCGTTAGTATTAACCAAACAAACAAAGTTTACTGTTTAAGGACCCCTCCACTCCTCCCTTGTGTGGGTTCTAAGTTTTTACAGAGCACTTTTTTTAACCTTTCGGAATAGAACTCCTCTTACATCGTGTTTAGTTTTGTGTCAAAGAACTAGTAGAAAGCAAAATGACTTAAATCCATGATTTTTAATCAATTTCTCGACCCCTTTCGCCAAATTACAATGAAATAACTTTTACAAATCATTTATATATTGGATATCCATAAATGACATGGGGACATATTGGATTTCCTTCTAACTGTTACTTTTTCCTTATGTGAC
The DNA here is from genome assembly GCA_035222895.1 of Strongylocentrotus droebachiensis. NCBI lineage: Eukaryota > Metazoa > Echinodermata > Echinoidea > Camarodonta > Strongylocentrotidae > Strongylocentrotus > Strongylocentrotus droebachiensis. Next base: position 647,488 of record JAVYIG010000208.1, read on the forward strand.
ATTGGATTAATAATATCATATCGTTAAGACTGTTTGGTGCCAGTTTTCCCAGTCACGTTGCTAACGCCGATGAATAAATGTATGCCTAGAAGTGTAATTCCGTCTAATACGGTTGCAATTATACGTTTGAAGCTGGATACAGTCTGATCGGAGCTGAAACTTTTTTCTGCAGCATATATACTCCAGTATTCGTACTCCCATCTTGTGAAGGTAAGGCTATGTCAATCATGATATGGTCCCGTAGATTTGAATATATATACCACTCTAAAAAATATTGGGCAAAAAACTGCCCAATTTTTACCCAACATGAGGGCGATTATGTGTCCAACCAACTCATGTTGGGTAAGTTAAAGATTCTGCATGATTTACCCAGTGTTGGATAAAAAGAAAATACCAATTTTTTAACCAACAAAAAATTACCCAATCAGAAATTCACCCAATTCTCACCATAATGTGTAGCATAAGTTAGACACTATTTGGGAAAATAAATTGCATAAAATATTATATGCAAAAGGAGATTAGTGCTGCGGCAAGACTCGAACCGCGGATCTCGTATTCGATAGTCTTGTGGCATATCCACTCGACCACGACACCCCTAGTACAAAAATACATCCCTATTGTTGGATAATAATGTTGCCAGACTAACGTTTGCCCAGTAAAATCTGCCCAACTTATTTTTTACCTTTCATTAGGTAACTTCATATAGTAAATGGTTGGGAGAAAATAACCCAATTATCGGACAAAATTTGCCCAACTTCGATTTACCCAGTAACATCTGTCCAACTTGTTTTACAGTGTAAAGGATCACTTTAATGAGTTTTTTTTTTTTTTTAACAATTTTTTTATTGCTTCAAATCAAAGATATTTACAATAGTTGTTCATTATAACATTCGATCTGCATAACAAATACAATACAATACAATTCAAAGTAAACAAATGAACATGTAAATAAATGAATTAGATATCCAATATCCACTTTAATGAGTTGTGGATATATCTGTGTAAGATAAAATGCGTTATATAATTCGTAAACAATCAGTTACATTCTAAAGTCTAGACAAATAAAAGCACCTTTAGCTTACAATTGAAATCAATTTGGTCAAACCTGACATAAAATGAGAATGGAAACCCAACCCAACCTCGAGCTATGCATAATGTGAAAACAATGCAAGTATTAAAGTGAGATGCGAAAATTGATGAACATTTGTGGAGTACAGGGCTATCGGGACTATTCGTATGTCATTAAATAAGAATTTGCTTTAAATAAAATTAGTGTTTACTTAAAACAATAACAAGATAAATGCCATAAAATAACATTTATATCGTGACTTTAACCTCTTAATACATTGTTATTGCTACTTACATCCCCCCCCCCCCCTCCTGAGATATTACTAAAAACGGTGAAAAATCGATCTACCTTCTAATTTGACAATCTTAAGTTTACTATATTTTAAAATTCTAAGCGTTTTGGAACGATGAATGTAAAGATCGTTCTCAATTTTAGGATATTTTCTTTCCTCATTGTAGTTGACTGTACTGGTGCCAACCCGTGTCTGAACGGAGGTACCTGTGATACCGATGCATGTACATGTGCTCCGGGATTCAATGGATCTTTGTGTAATACAGGTATGAAAAATGAACGGTATCATACATTCAGTAAATATCGAAATTCTTCATATTTTGTCAAAAAGAATTTGCTTTATTGAAATAATATTAATGCTTACTTAATAATGTCAAGATTAATGTCATGGAATAAACTCATATTGTGGCTTTAAACTCTTATTACATGTTAAAGATTGTTATTGTACCTTATTCCTCCCCCTCTCTCTCCTGAGATTTCAATATAAACGGGGAAAATGTCTACCTACTTTCTAATTTGACAATCTTAAGTATACGCCATTCAAAAATTCTAAGCTTTTGAAATGGCTCGGTCGAGAACGATGAATGTAAAGATCGTTCTCAATTTTAGGGTTCCTTTCCTCTCTGTAGTTGACTGTTCTGGTGCCAACCCATGTTTGAACGGAGAGACCTGTGATACCGATGCATGTACATGTGTTGTGGGATTAAATGGAGCTTTGTGTAATACAGGTATGAAAAATGGATAGTATCAATTTCAATTTCAAATTTCAATTTCAATTTCCAACAAAACATTACGAATCAATTATAAACACTTATAGCAAATGTAGAAATACATATTGGAAACAAAGGGGTCCACTAAAAAAGCAATGCCTGTAAAAGTGTGAACACCCCAAATGATACTAAAGAATAATGAGTAATTGAATTGACAAGTCCGTAACTACAAAAGGAACTACAAAATAGGGGAAAAGGGGGATGCCAACAGAGACGAAAACGGGACAAGACAGTACTTTACATGACAAGGATAGAAGAACACGGTCATAATACAAAGAGTAGACCGTGCCAAAAAAGAAGTGAGAGATCGGGGGTACAGAAAATAATACAAAATAGATTTTTTTTTTTACCTCAACCAAATTATCTAATATTATGCCAATTATTCTTTAGATCGTCCGTTGGTTTGATTATATTCTATAGGAAATGAGCATGCGGATTCTTATCATTCAATTACTATATTAAAGTAACCACGCACTTGTTTAACATTCTTACATCAAAACAGAAAACAGAAAGAAGACAACCAAAAAGAAATAGAAAATAGAGAAAAAGGAGCAAACCGTATTAATCATCGACCCTATATAATAACTAACTAAAGTTATATTCTCTTGTTTGATAATCGTTTAGATGAACTCTATGTCGGATGCTTCATAGATCTTGGTGGAGATCGGGTCCTACCAGATGACGTATTAATATCTGATGACATGACAATCGAGCTGTGCATTGAACACTGCAAAGGATTGAATGACTCTGCTTACGCTGGAGTAGAGTTTGCGACTTATTGCTTCTGTGGGGTCGCTGGTACAAACTACAGTCGACTTGGACAGGTAGAAGACAGTGAATGTAACTACCCGTGTGCGGGGGATAGCACTACAATATGTGGGGGCTTTAGCAGAATCTCTATTTATAACCGTAAGTACAAGTATGTTCAGGAATGACTTTCCAGTTTCACCCCAACGTATCGGCTTTACGCTAACGGGGAAAATTATGTCCTCAAGGGACATTGCCCACGGTAAGCCTATGCAAACGGTGCTATTCTATTAAATATCATTCTTTGTGGGCAATGTTTATACAAAATAAAAAAATAGGTCCTAAACGGTTTTAGAATAGTAAAAAGTGCTCCTTGTGCAAGTAAAAATAGCTTCTTCTCCAACTAGTTCTGACGCAGTGTAACCCCAACCAGCTGCCTCTTATACTGTTCCAGAAGAAAAAAAAGCTGCTGTCACAATGGAAGGAAGCTGGTTTCATAAGCAGATGATACTGGGGAAAAAGGAGTTTTGATTACCAGAGTTCCTGCAGAGTTGCTGTCGGTATTGAGCTTGTCGTCTTCCAGATGATCGTAATACTGGGTAGATGTAGGGTGGTTCAGGAGGAATGGCAATCAATCCATGCAAGATAAGATATAGCATGGTATCATTCAGGTGAGCTCTTCTTTCGGAGAGAGACTGCCATTTTAGCAAGTGGGGCATTTCGGTTACAATGTGTCTTGGGTGATAGTCTCCTAGAGTGAACCGAGCAGCTCGCCTAGCTCCGAATCATTTCGAGTTTTCGAATTTGGTCTTGGCAGTTAGGGTCCCAAGCTGTTGAGGCATAGTCAAGGATGGGACGTACACATGTCATGTACGCCTGTTCCTTGATTTCCTTGGGGCAGCCATGCAGATTTCTCTGGAGGAATCCTTGTGTACTGTTGGTCTTCTTGCATGTGTTGTCTGCATCATGTGTCTTCCAGCTTAGCTTGGAGTTGATGTGGACTCCAAGGTATTTGGCATTGTCTACTGTTGGAAGCTCAACTCCGTGGAGTAAGTAAGGTAAACGGATGACATTTGTCACCTTGTTGGTCACTCTGAGGACTTCAAACTTGCTTGGGTTGAAAGACATCTACCACTTAGTTGCCCAGTCTTGCAGGTGGTTAAGGACTTCTTGGAGTGTGTTTTCCAACAAAAGATTACAAATCAATTATAAACACTTATAGCAAATGTAGAAATACATATTGGAAACAAAGGGGTTTACTAAAAATCAATGATTGTACAAGTGTGAACACCTCAAATGATACTTAAGAATAATGAGTAATTGAATTAAAAGGAACTACAAAATAGGGAAAAGGGGGATGCCAACAGAGAGGAGAATGGGACAAGACAGTACTTTACATGCCAAGGATAAAAGAACACGGTCATAATACAAAGAGTACACAATGCCAAAAAAGAAGTGAGAGATCGGGGGTACAGAAAATAATACAAAATGATGAGCTGCATGTGGGGTTGACAAGAAGATGAGGAAAGACGAAATGAGCATTAGAAAGGAAATAAGCATGAGAAGGCACAATATAATATATCATACATTATTAAGTAATATCGGGATTCTTCATATTTTGTCAAATAATAATTTTCTTTAAAGAATATTAATTTTTACTAAATAATGACAAGATTTAATATCATAAAATAAACTCATACTGTGACTCTTAATACATTTCATGATATTTATTTTAACTTATCCACTCCCTCTCTTGAGATATCCATACAAACGGTGAAAATGTCTACCTACTTTCTAATTTGACAATCTTAATTACACCATTCTTGAAGTTCTAAGCTTGTTGAAATGGCTTGGTCGGGAACGATGAATGTAAAGATCGTTCTCAATTTTAGGATATTTTCTTTCCTCTCTGTAGTTGACTGTTCTGGTGCCAACCCATGTCTGAACGGAGGAACCTGTGATACCGATGCATGTACATGTGCTTCGGGTTATACTGGAGCTTTGTGCGGTGTTGCTAGTAAGATCTTTTAAGATTTTACTTGTACTACCTAAACATTTCAATGTTAATTATTCGTATTAAAGTATTGTATATATACAAATTAAAAAAAGATATTTGGTCACTAAAGAAAACTAAGGGCTAATTGTCACACGGCAGGATTCGAGCAATTTACACAGATAAAATAGTTTAAATAAACCTATATTAATAAAAACTATTCTAGGAAATGTCTGATATTTTCTCTTCTCTTTGTAGTTGACTGTTCTGGTTCACTACGACTGTGACGTTTGACCAGCCTCCTATATTAATACTCTGAAAGTCTTTACCAGAAGTTGTTTTCTTCCTTTCAAAGAACTTCATCATTGTTTTTGGAATATCCTATTTTTGTTGTTGACAGCTGTTACAACCCATATATAAAATCATTGATATTTACAATACAAAATATGCGATAACACAATTAAATAATGCAGATTAATATAAAGTAATCATCATAAACCTGACTATAAACAAACAATATTATTAGGTACCTGTCAGTAAAAAGGGGGTTGGGGCCAGAGAGAGTTAATACGGAAGAAAAGAACAGAAAAGAAAGATAATTTAATTTAAGACCAAAGAGAAGAAGAGAGGAAAAACCAACGGTGAAAATGTCTACCTACTTTCTAATTCTACAATCTTAAAGATAAACTTTAGTACTGGTAATGCGATTGCAGTGTGAAAGAAACGGTGTGGAAAGGATCAGAAACAGTTGATCATGTAGCATGTAATTATTGGTGTGCACTGCAAGGTTTTGGAGTCATCAAAATCATAATAAATTTGACCGAGTCTTGGTAAAGTAACAAGCACTGTACACAGAAAGCTATATATGGGACAACACGCATGGTGTCGGGGCTAGTACTACCTTGAATTCCTTGTCTTTCTATGCTCATTACTCAGCCAGTATAAATTTTCTTCCAACATTGTTTGGCACATGTCATTTATTTGTAATCTTGAACATTCAGTGTAAGTTTCGTTTGATTCTGTGAGAATTAATTTTCTTTTTTTTACCAGAACTGGAGTTTATCTTTAAGTACAGTACACCATTCCAAAATTCTAAGCTTTTGGAACGGCTCGGTCGAGAACGATGAATGAAAAGATCGTTCTCAATGTTAGGATATTTTCTTTCCTCTCTGTAGTTAACTGTTCTGGTAGCAACCCATGTCTAAACGGAGGTACCTGTGAAAGCGATGCATGTACATGTGCTGCGGGATTCAATGGAGCTTTGTGTAATACAGGTATGAAAAATATATAGTATCGTACATTTAGTGCTATCGGGATTCTTCATATTTTGTCAAATACGAATTTGCTAATAAGAATTTTTTTTTTTTTTCCTTCTTCTTCCAGATATTTCTGAGATTTTTATTTTATTTCTAAAGCCAACTTTTTGTAATAAATTCGAATATCAAAAAGACAAATACATTTTTTTTATTTGCTTCATTTGATTGATTTATCAATACTTGTATAAATGAGTTTTCATTCCATAACTGTTATTAGTATGCATTTAAATATCAGTTTTGACTTTATTTTCCTGTTACCTGCCAAAGAAAGTTGAATCTGTCAAGATGGAGGTCACTTAAACTCCATTCATTGTCTTTGGAATTCAATTTGCACAGATATCGACGATTGTTTTCCCGATCCGTGTTTGAATGGAGGAAATTGTACTGATGGAGTTAACGCATTTACTTGTGCCTGTGCTGGTGGCTGGACTGGGAGTACGTGTGAGACAAGTAAGCTATAAAGTCTAAAAAGATGACATAATTACACACACCAATTTTTTATGTGAAGCAAAATCCAATGAAACTTTTGCTCAATGCCCATCAAGAAATGAGAGATTAAGAGCAAAAAAGGAAAGAAAAAGAAAGAAAGATTTATTCGTTGGAGAGGAAATTGTTTGAGGTTTTCTCTAAACTCAGAGTCAACGCAAATGAAAGTACAGACTAAAGCTGGAAAGGGTGTTCCACATTTTGGTGTGGACATGTGGGAAAATGGAAGTGGTATTTGTAGAGCAGAGTTGATATTGTGATTCCCACAACGATCTCTATTGATTACGATTTGTTTAAGGTAAGATGAGAGTGTAATATTTCATCCCAATCATAACGACTCAACTTTTGGCGCTAATGTATTTTGAAACTCAGACCATCTTAGGAAATTTCTGCTTCTTTTTTCTTACATATTTCACCCCAAAAATGAAATATCCCTTGCTTTACTTTCCTCTATTTTTTTCATTGGCACATCAAAGATCGTCAGACAAATGAGATTTTTCCGAGAATTTATGTTTTAATTTCTAAAGCCAACATTTTGTAATATATTCTATCATCGAAAAGACAATATATATATATTTAATTTTACTTCATTTGATTTTGTTATTAATAGTTTTATAAATGAAGTATTCATTCCCCAACTGTCATTAGATTGCACAGATACCGACGAATGTTTTGGCAATGACCTTGACTTTTCCAATAGAGAAATCGTTTTTGAATCATCAGAATATGTTTTTTAAATAGTCCTTTAATTTTCCAGTAAAAGTTTATTCTCTTGAAAACTTGGGAACTTGGGAATCATAGCATTCCCATTTTTAACTTTGGAGTTTTTCACGGTTACATTGTGTCAGTTTTTACACAAAGTAAATTTCTTATGCCATTCATGCACTTCATATGCTACATTTCGAATCCCCGAGAAAGGAAATGCTGAAATAAAAAACCTGCCTGTTTATTTTAAAACACAATATACATTTTCCTTTTGTAAACAGTTCTATCTTGTTCCATATCCGAGCTTCCACTACGTCTATCTCCTATGGCATCACAATGCAATGCAGGACTATCCATCAATTACACAGAAAGCTGTTCATACTCATGTGATGTAGGATATAATCTTGTTGGATCTGCATCAGTAACATGTCTGGCAAACACGTCTCTCTCTGATTTTCTGCCTCAATGTGAAGGTAAACTTTCTACCATTTTTTAAAGGAGTTGACATTTTGTTTAATATTTTTCCCTTAAATATTGAGTTGGTGATTGGATAATTTATCTAGGGATCAAAAGATTTTCCCCTCGATTCTTTTTATCTTAAGTTATGCTCCTAGACACTACGAAAGCTGAAAAAAAGGAGTGTTCAGATGAATGAGCACAATGATTTGGTTGAAAATATCATATTGTAGGTGATGTGGGATACACTCTGGTTGGATCTCCTTCAGTATCATGTCTGGAAAACACGCGTCTCCCTCCCTCTCTTTGATTTTCTGCCTTCATGTGAATGTAAAAACTTTCTATCATTGTTTCAAATGATGGTAGATTTTTGTTGACGATTTAAATCTGTATATTATTTTTTTCAATGACTGATTGTTGGAGACATTTAAAGGATTCAACGTCAAAAGTCGATTCTTAGACCTTATATGAAAAGAGGATGCTTTCACAGTAACACAACAACTTGTCTAATGCCCCTAATATATACAAGTTTAGCGATATAATATATATTTTAAAGGAAGATTTATGTGCATAACACAGAATAGATGGGGATTGTCTATTGTCTATATTGTCTATATGTCTAAAATTCTATCACCAAGCGGGTTTAAGATTAAGGATGTTGAAAGAAGATTTCTGATGAATGATGTGTTTTACAAATTAAAAATTGTAAGAGTGTTTTCTCAATTTAACGAGCTGTATCATATGAACGAATTTCTGTTCATGAAATGAAATATATCTTACATTTATTTAGTAGACCGGACGTCTGTTCTATTACATGATTTCGTCACCTAGAAGTTGACAAACATGATTCCATTCTCGTAAAAAAGGTATTGATGTAATTTGACCAAATTTCTATCATCTTGCAGATGATGAAGCACCTATTCTGAACTGCCCAAATATATCTTCTACTACGGATGAGGGACTCAATTCATCATCCACTGTTCTGCTGAGTTCAACTGCAACTGATAATGTGGATCCTCTCCTAGATGTGATTTGCTCTCATTCATCCCAAGATATATTCCTGATCGGGGACACCACTGTCAACTGTTCATCTTCAGATGTTGCAGGAAACACTGGCACTTGTCTTCTTGTTGTCACAGTAACAGGTGTGAATATGATTCTTCTTTATGTCTAAAAGTTCTATCACCAGGTGGGTTTAAGATTAAAAATGTTGAAAGAAGATTTCTGTTGAATGATGTGTTATACAAATTAAAAATTGTAAGAGTGTTTTCTCAATTTAACGAGCTGTATCATATGAACAAATTTCTGTTCATGAAATGAAATATATCTTACATTTATTTAGTAGACCGGACGTCTGTTCTATTACATGATTTCATCACCTAGAAGTTGACAAACATGATTCCATTCTCGTAAAATAGGTATTGATATAATTTGACCAAATTTCTATCATCTTGCAGATGATGAAGCACCTATTCTGAACTGCCCAAATATATCTTCTACTACGGATGAGGGACTCAATTCATCATCCACTGTTCTGCTGATTTCAACTGGAACTGATAATGTGGATCCTCTCCTAGATGTGATTTGCTCTTATTCATCCCAAGATATATTCCTGATCGGGGACACCACTGTCAACTGTTCATCTTCAGATGTTGCAGGAAACACTGGCGCTTGTCTTCTCGTTGTCACAGTAACAGGTGTGAATATGATTATTCTTTATGTCTAAAAGTTCTTTCACCGAGTGGATTAAGATTAAGAATGTTGAAAGATGATTTCTGTTGAATGATGTGTTCTCCAAATTAAAAATTGTAAGAATGTTTTCTCAATTTAACGAGCTGTATCATATGAACAAATATCTGTTCATGAAATGAAATATATCTTACATTTATTTAGTAGACCGGACGTCTGTTCTATTACATGATTTCGTCACCTAGAAGTTGACAAACATGATTCCATTCTCGTAAAATAGGTATTGATGTAATTTGACCAAATTTCTATCATCTTGCAGATAATGAAGCACCTATTCTGAACTGCCCAAATATATCTTCTACTACGGATGAGGGACTCAATTCATCATCCACTGTTCTGCTGAGTTCAACTGCAACTGATAATGTGGATCCTCTCCTAGATGTGATTTGCTCTCATTCATCCCAAGATATATTCCTGATCGGGGACACCACTGTCAACTGTTCATCTTCAGATGATGCAGGAAACACTGGCACTTGTCTTCTCGTTGTCACAGTAACGGGTGTGAATATGATTCTTCTTTATGTCTAAAAGTTCTTTCACCGAGTGGATTAAGATTAAGAATGTTGAAAGATTATTTCTGTTGAATGATGTGTTATACAAATTAAAAATTGTAAGAGTGTTTTCTCAATTTAACGAGCTGTATCATATGAACAAATTTCTGTCAACTGTTCATCTTCAGATGTTGCAGGAAACACTGGGGCTTGTCTTCTCGTTGTCACAGTAACAGGTGTGAATATGATTATTCTTTATGTCTAAAAGTTCTTTCACCGAGTGGATTAAGATTAAGAATGTTGAAAGATTATTTCTGTTGAATGATGTGTTCTCCAAATTAAAAATTGTAAGAGTGTTTTCTCAATTTAACGAGCTGTATCATATGAACAAATATCTGTTCATGAAATGAAATATATCTTACATTTATTTAGTAGACCGGACATCTGTTCTATTACATGATTTCATCACCTAGAAGTTGACAAACATGATTCCATTCTCGTAAAATAGGTATTGATGTAATTTGACCAAATTTCTATCATCTTGCAGATGATGAAGCACCTATTCTGAACTGCCCAAATATATCTTCTACTACGGATGAGGGACTCAATTCATCATCCACTGTTCTGCTGAGTTCAACTGCAACTGATAATGTGGATCCTCTCCTAGATGTGATTTGCTCTCATTCATCCCAAGATATATTCCTGATCGGGGACACCACTGTCAACTGTTCATCTTCAGATGTTGCAGGAAACACTGGCACTTGTCTTCTTGTTGTCACAGTAACAGGTGTGAATATGATTCTTCTTTATGTCTAAAAGTTCTATCACCAGGTGGGTTTAAGATTAAAAATGTTGAAAGAATATTTCTGTTGAATGATGTGTTATACAAATTAAAAATTGTAAGAGTGTTTTCTCAATTTAACGAGCTGTATCATATGAACAAATTTCTGTTCATGAAATGAAATATATCTTACATTTATTTAGTAGACCGGACGTCTGTTCTATTACATGATTTCATCACCTAGAAGTTGACAAACATGATTCCATTCTCGTAAAATAGGTATTGATGTAATTTGACCAAATTTCTATCATCTTGCAGATGATGAAGCACCTATTCTGAACTGCCCAAATATATCTTCTACTACGGATGAGGGACTCAATTCATCATCCACTGTTCTGCTGAGTTCAACTGCAACTGATAATGTGGATCCTCTCCTAGATGTGATTTGCTCTCATTCATCCCAAGATATATTCCTGATCGGGGACACCACTGTCAACTGTTCATCTTCAGATGATGCAGGAAACACTGGCACTTGTCTTCTCGTTGTCACAGTAACAGGTGTGTATATGATACTTCTTTATGTCTAAAAGTTCTATCACCAAGCGGGTTTAAGATTAAGGATGTTGAAAGAAGATTTCTGTTGAATGATGTGTTTTACAAATTAAAAATTGTAAGAGTGTTTTCTCAATTTAACGAGCTGTATCATATGAACAAATTTCTGTTCATGAAATGAAATATATCTTACATTTATTTAGTAGACCGGACGTCTGTTCTATTACATGATTTCGTCACCTAGAAGTTGACAAACATGATTCCATTCTCGTAAAATAGGTATTGATATAATTTGACCAAATTTCTATCATCTTGCAGATGATGAAGCACCTATTCTGAACTGCCCAAATATATCTTCTACTACGGATGAGGGACTCAATTCATCATCCGCTGTTCTGCTGAGTTCAACTGGAACTGATAATGTGGATCCTCTCCTAGATGTGATTTGCTCTCATTCATCCCAAGATATATTCCTAATAGGGGACACCACTGTCAACTGTTCATCTTCAGATGTTGCAGGAAACACTGGCACTTGTCTTCTCGTTGTCACAGTAACAGGTGTGAATATGATTCTTCTTTATGTCTAAAAGTTCTATCACCAAGCGGGTTTAAGATCAAGGATGTTGAAAGATGATTTCTGTTGAATGATGTGTTCTACAAATTAAAAATTGTAAGAGTGTTTTCTCAATTTAACGAGTTGTATCATATGAACAAATTTCTGTTCATGAAATGAAATATATCTTACATTTATTTAGTAGACCGGACGTCTGTTCTATTACATGATTTCGTCACCTAGAAGTTGACAAACATGATTCCATTCTCGTAAAATAGGTATTGATGTAATTTGACCAAATTTCTATCATCTTGCAGATGATGAAGCACCTATTCTGAACTGCCCAAATATATCTTCTACTACGGATGAGGGACTCAATTCATCATCCACTGTTCTGGTGAGTTCAACTGCAACTGATAATGTGGATCCTCTCCTAGATGTGATTTGCTCTCATTCATCCCAAGATATATTCCTGATCGGGGACACCACTGTCAACTGTTCATCTTCAGATGATGCAGGAAACACTGGCACTTGTCTACTCGTTGTCACAGTAACAGGTGTGTATATGATTCTTCTTTATGTCTAAAAGTTCTATCACCAAGCGGGTTTAAGATTAAGGATGTTGAAAGAAGATTTCTGTTGAATGATGTGTTTTACAAATTAAAAGTTGTAAGAGTGTTTTCTCAATTTAACGAGCTGTATCATATGAACAAATTTCTGTTCATGAAATGAAATATATCTTACATTTATTTAGTAGACCGGACGTCTGTTCTATTACATGATTTCGTCACCTAGAAGTTGACAAACATGATTCCATTCTCGTAAAATAGGTATTGATATAATTTGACCAAATTTCTATCATCTTGCAGATGATGAAGCACCTATTCTGAACTGCCCAAATATATCTTCTACTACGGATGAGGGACTCAATTCATCATCCGCTGTTCTGCTGAGTTCAACTGGAACTGATAATGTGGATCCTCTCCTAGATGTGATTTGCTCTCATTCATCCCAAGATATATTCCTAATAGGGGACACCACTGTCAACTGTTCATCTTCAGATGTTGCAGGAAACACTGGCACTTGTCTTCTCGTTGTCACAGTAACAGGTGTGAATATGATTCTTCTTTATGTCTAAAAGTTCTATCACCAAGCGGGTTTAAGATCAAGGATGTTGAAAGATGATTTCTGTTGAATGATGTGTTCTACAAATTAAAAATTGTAAGAGTGTTTTCTCAATTTAACGAGTTGTATCATATGAACAAATTTCTGTTCATGAAATGAAATATATCTTACATTTATTTAGTAGACCGGACGTCTGTTCTATTACATGATTTCGTCACCTAGAAGTTGACAAACATGATTCCATTCTCGTAAAATAGGTATTGATGTAATTTGACCAAATTTCTATCATCTTGCAGATGATGAAGCACCTATTCTGAACTGCCCAAATATATCTTCTACTACGGATGAGGGACTCAATTCATCATCCACTGTTCTGGTGAGTTCAACTGCAACTGATAATGTGGATCCTCTCCTAGATGTGATTTGCTCTCATTCATCCCAAGATATATTCCTGATCGGGGACACCACTGTCAACTGTTCATCTTCAGATGATGCAGGAAACACTGGCACTTGTCTACTCGTTGTCACAGTAACAGGTGTGTATATGATTCTTCTTTATGTCTAAAAGTTCTATCACCAAGCGGGTTTAAGATTAAGGATGTTGAAAGAAGATTTCTGTTGAATGATGTGTTTTACAAATTAAAAATTGTAAGAGTGTTTTCTCAATTTAACGAGCTGTATCATATGAACAGATTTCTGTTCATGAAATGAAATATATCTTACATTTATTTAGTAGACCGGACGTCTGTTCTATTACATGATTTCGTCACCTAGAAGTTGACAAACATGATTCCATTCTCGTAAAATAGGTATTGATATAATTTGACCAAATTTCTATCATCTTGCAGATGATGAAGCACCTATTCTGAACTGCCCAAATATATCTTCTACTACGGATGAGGGACTCAATTCATCATCCACTGTTCTGCTAAGTTCAACTGGAACTGATAATGTGGATCCTCTCCTAGATGTGATTTGCCCTCATTCATCCCAAGATATATTCCTGATCGGGGACACCACTGTCAACTGTTCATCTTCAGATGATGCAGGAAACACTGGCACTTGTCTTCTCGTTGTCACAGTAACAGGTGTGTATATGATTTTTTTTTATGTCTAAAAGTTCTTTCACCGAGTGGGTTAAGATTAAGAATGTTGAAAGATTATTTCTGTTGAATGATGTGTTTTACAAATTAAAAATTGTAAGAGTGTTTTCTCAATTTAACGAGCTGTATCATATGAACAAATTTCTGTCCATGAAATGAAATATATCTTACATTTATTTAGTAGACCGGACGTCTGTTCTATTACATGATTTTGTCACCTAGAAGTTGACAAACATGATTCCATTCTCGTAAAATAGGTATTGATGTAATTTGACCAAATTTCTATCATCTTGCAGATAATGAAGCACCTATTCTGAACTGCCCAAATATATCTTCTACTACGGATGAGGGACTCAATTCATCATCCACTGTTCTGCTGAGTTCAACTGCAACTGATAATGTGGATCCTCTCCTAGATGTGATTTGCTCTCATTCATCCCAAGATATATTCCTGATCGGGGACACCACTGTCAACTGTTCATCTTCAGATGATGCAGGAAACACTGGCGCTTGTCTTCTCGTTGTCACAGTAACAGGTGTGAATATGATTATTCTTTATGTCTAAAAGTTCTTTCACTGAGTGGGTTAAGATTAAGAATGTTGAAAGATGATTTCTGTTGAATGATGTGTTCTACAAATTAAAAATTGTAAGAGTGTTTTCTCAATTTAACGAGCTGTATCATATGAACAAATTTCTGTTCATGAAATGAAATATATCTTACATTTATTTAGTAGACCGGACGTCTGTTCTATTACATGATTTCGTCACCTAGAAGTTGACAAACATGATTCCATTCTCGTAAAATAGGTATTGATGTAATTTGACCAAATTTCTATCATCTTGCAGATGATGAAGCACCTATTCTGAACTGCCCAAATATATCTTCTACTACGGATGAGGGACTCAATTCATCATCCACTGTTCTGCTGAGTTCAACTGCAACTGATAATGTGGATCCTCTCCTAGATGTGATTTGCTCTCATTCATCCCAAGATATATTCCTGATCGGGGACACCACTGTCAACTGTTCATCTTCAGATGATGCAGGAAACACTGGCACTTGTCTTCTCGTTGTCACAGTAACAGGTGTGTATATGATACTTCTTTATGTCTAAAAGTTCTATCACAAAGCGGGTTTAAGATTAAGGATGTTGAAAGAAGATTTCTGTTGAATGATGTGTTTTACAAATTAAAAATTGTAAGAGTGTTTTCTCAATTTAACGAGCTGTATCATATGAACAAATTTCTGTTCATGAAATGAAATATATCTTACATTTATTTAGTAGACCGGACGTCTGTTCTATTACATGATTTCGTCACCTAGAAGTTGACAAACATGATTCCATTCTCGTAAAATAGGTATTGATATAATTTGACCAAATTTATATCATCTTGCAGATGATGAAGCACCTATTCTGAACTGCCCAAATATATCTTCTACTACGGATGAGGGACTCAATTCATCATCCGCTGTTCTGCTGAGTTCAACTGGAACTGATAATGTGGATCCTCTCCTAGATGTGATTTGCTCTCATTCATCCCAAGATATATTCCTAATAGGGGACACCACTGTCAACTGTTCATCTTCAGATGTTGCAGGAAACACTGGCACTTGTCTTCTCGTTGTCACAGTAACAGGTGTGAATATGATTCTTCTTTATGTCTAAAAGTTCTATCACCAAGCGGGTTTAAGATCAAGGATGTTGAAAGATGATTTCTGTTGAATGATGTGTTCTACAAATTAAAAATTGTAAGAGTGTTTTCTCAATTTAACGAGTTGTATCATATGAACAAATTTCTGTTCATGAAATGAAATATATCTTACATTTATTTAGTAGACCGGACGTCTGTTCTATTACATGATTTCGTCACCTAGAAGTTGACAAACATGATTCCTTTCTCGTAAAATAGGTATTGATGTAATTTGACCAAATTTCTATCATCTTGCAGATGATGAAGCACCTATTCTGAACTGCCCAAATATATCTTCTACTACGGATGAGGGACTCAATTCATCATCCGCTGTTCTGCTGAGTTCAACTGGAACTGATAATGTGGATCCTCTCCTAGATGTGATTTGCTCTCATTCATCCCAAGATATATTCCTAATAGGGGACACCACTGTCAACTGTTCATCTTCAGATGTTGCAGGAAACACTGGCACTTGTCTTCTCGTTGTCACAGTAACAGGTGTGAATATGATTCTTCTTTATGTCTAAAAGTTCTATCACCAAGCGGGTTTAAGATCAAGGATGTTGAAAGATGATTTCTGTTGAATGATGTGTTCTACAAATTAAAAATTGTAAGAGTGTTTTCTCAATTTAACGAGTTGTATCATATGAACAAATTTCTGTTCATGAAATGAAATATATCTTACATTTATTTAGTAGACCGGACGTCTGTTCTATTACATGATTTCGTCACCTAGAAGTTGACAAACATGATTCCTTTCTCGTAAAATAGGTATTGATGTAATTTGACCAAATTTCTATCATCTTGCAGATGATGAAGCACCTATTCTGAACTGCCCAAATATATCTTCTACTACGGATGAGGGACTCAATTCATCATCCACTGTTCTGGTGAGTTCAACTGCAACTGATAATGTGGATCCTCTCCTAGATGTGATTTGCTCTCATTCATCCCAAGATATATTCCTGATCGGGGACACCACTGTCAACTGTTCATCTTCAGATGATGCAGGAAACACTGGCACTTGTCTACTCGTTGTCACAGTAACAGGTGTGAATATGATTCTTCTTTATGTCTAAAAGTTCTATCACCAAGCGGGTTTAAGATTAAGGATGTTGAAAGAAGATTTCTGTTGAATGATGTGTTTTACAAATTAAAAAATTGTAAGAGTGTTTTCTCAATTTAACGAGCTGTATCATATGAACAAATTTCTGTTCATGAAATGAAATATATCTTACATTTATTTAGTAGACCGGACGTCTGTTCTATTACATGATTTCGTCACCTAGAAGTTGACAAACATGATTCCATTCTCGTAAAATAGGTATTGATATAATTTGACCAAATTTCTATCATCTTGCAGATGATGAAGCACCTATTCTGAACTGCCCAAATATATCTTCTACTACGGATGAGGGACTCAATTCATCATCCACTGTTCTGCTGAGTTCAACTGCAACTGATAATGTGGATCCTCTCCTAGATGTGATTTGCTCTCATTCATCCCAAGATATATTCCTGATCGGGGACACCACTGTCAACTGTTCATCTTCAGATGATGCAGGAAACACTGGCACTTGTCTTCTCGTTGTCACAGTAACAGGTGTGTATATGATTTTTTTTTTATGTCTAAAAGTTCTTTCACCGAGTGGGTTAAGATTAAGAATGTTGAAAGATTATTTCTGTTGAATGATGTGTTTTACAAATTAAAAATTGTAAGAGTGTTTTCTCAATTTAACGAGCTGTATCATATGAACAAATTTCTGTTCATGAAATGTAATATATCTTACATTTATTTAGTAGACCGGACGTCTGTTCTATTACATGATTTCGTCACCTAGAAGTTGACAAACATGATTCCATTCTCGTAAAATAGGTATTGATGTAATTTGACCAAATTTCTATCATCTTGCAGATAATGAAGCACCTATTCTGAACTGCCCAAATATATCTTCTACTACGGATGAGGGACTCAATTCATCATCCACTGTTCTGCCGAGTTCAACTGCAACTGATAATGTGGATCCTCTCCTAGATGTGATTTGCTCTCATTCATCCCAAGATATATTCCTGATCGGGGACACCACTGTCAACTGTTCATCTTCAGATGATGCAGGAAACACTGGCACTTGTCTTCTTGTTGTCACAGTAACAGGTGTGAATATGATTCTTCTTTATGTCTAAAAGTTCTATCACCAAGCGGGTTTAAGATTAAGGATGTTGAAAGAAGATTTCTGTTGAATGATGTGTTTTACAAATTAAAAAATTGTAAGAGTGTTTTCTCAATTTAACGAGCTGTATCATATGAACAAATTTCTGTTCATGAAATGAAATATATCTTACATTTATTTAGTAGACCGGACGTCTGTTCTATTACATGATTTCGTCACCTAGAAGTTGACAAACATGATTCCATTCTCGTAAAATAGGTATTGATATAATTTGACCAAATTTCTATCATCTTGCAGATGATGAAGCACCTATTCTGAACTGCCCAAATATATCTTCTACTACGGATGAGGGACTCAATTCATCATCCACTGTTCTGCTGAGTTCAACTGCAACTGATAATGTGGATCCTCTCCTAGATGTGATTTGCTCTCATTCATCCCAAGATATATTCCTGATCGGGGACACCACTGTCAACTGTTCATCTTCAGATGATGCAGGAAACACTGGCACTTGTCTTCTCGTTGTCACAGTAACAGGTGTGTATATGATTTTTTTTTTATGTCTAAAAGTTCTTTCACCGAGTGGGTTAAGATTAAGAATGTTGAAAGATTATTTCTGTTGAATGATGTGTTTTACAAATTAAAAATTGTAAGAGTGTTTTCTCAATTTAACGAGCTGTATCATATGAACAAATTTCTGTTCATGAAATGTAATATATCTTACATTTATTTAGTAGACCGGACGTCTGTTCTATTACATGATTTCGTCACCTAGAAGTTGACAAACATGATTCCATTCTCGTAAAATAGGTATTGATGTAATTTGACCAAATTTCTATCATCTTGCAGATAATGAAGCACCTATTCTGAACTGCCCAAATATATCTTCTACTACGGATGAGGGACTCAATTCATCATCCACTGTTCTGCCGAGTTCAACTGCAACTGATAATGTGGATCCTCTCCTAGATGTGATTTGCTCTCATTCATCCCAAGATATATTCCTGATCGGGGACACCACTGTCAACTGTTCATCTTCAGATGATGCAGGAAACACTGGCACTTGTCTTCTCGTTGTCACAGTAACAGGTGTGAATATGATTATTCTTTATGTCTAGAAGTTCTTTCACCGAGTGGGTTAAGATTAAGAATGTTGAAAGATTATTTCTGTTGAATGATGTGTTCTACAAATTAATACTTGAAAGAGTGTTTTCTCAATTTAACGAGCTGTATCATATGAACAAATTTCTGTTCATGAAATGAAATATATCTTACATTTATTTAGTAGACCGGACGTCTGTTCTATTACATGATCTCGTCACCTATAAGTTGACAAACATGATTCCATTCTCGTAAAATAGGTATTGATATAATTTGACCAAATTTCTATCATCTTGCAGATGATGAAGCACCTATTCTGAACTGCCCAAATATATCTTCTACTACGGATGAGGGACTCAATTCATCATCCGCTGTTCTGCTGAGTTCAACTGCAACTGATAATGTGGATCCTCTCCTAGATGTGATTTGCTCTCATTCATCCCAAGATATATTCCTGATCGGGGACACCACTGTCAACTGTTCATCTTCAGATGATGCAGGAAACACTGGCACTTGTCTTCTCGTTGTCACAGTAACAGGTGTGAATATGATTATTCTTTATGTCTAAAAGTTCTTTCACCGAGTGGGTTAAGATTAAGAATGTTGAAAGATTATTTCTGTTGAATGATGTGTTCTACAAATTAATACTTGAAAGAGTGTTTTCTCAATTTAACGAGCTGTATCATATGAACAAATTTCTGTTCATGAAATGAAATATATCTTACATTTATTTAGTAGACCGGACGTCTGTTCTATTACATGATCTCGTCACCTAGAAGTTGACAAACATGATTCCATTCTCGTAAAATAGGTATTGATGTAATTTGACCAAATTTCTATCATCTTGCAGATAATGAAGCACCTATTCTGAACTGCCCAAATATATCTTCTACTACGGATGAGGGACTCAATTCATCATCCACTGTTCTGCTGAGTTCAACTGCAACTGATAATGTGGATCCTCTCCTAGATGTGATTTGCTCTCATTCATCCCAAGATATATTCCTGATCGGGGACACCACTGTCAACTGTTCATCTTCAGATGATGCAGGAAACACTGGCACTTGTCTTCTTGTTGTCACAGTAACAGGTGTGAATATGATTATTCTTTATGTCTAAAAGTTCTATCACCAAGCGGGTTTAAGATTAAGGATGTTGAAAGAAGATTTCTGTTGAATGATGTGTTTTACAAATTAAAAAATTGTAAGAGTGTTTTCTCAATTTAACGAGCTGTATCATATGAACAAATTTCTGTTCATGAAATGAAATATATCTTACATTTATTTAGTAGACCGGACGTCTGTTCTATTACATGATTTCGTCACCTAGAAGTTGACAAACATGATTCCATTCTCGTAAAATAGGTATTGATATAATTTGACCAAATTTCTATCATCTTGCAGATGATGAAGCACCTATTCTGAACTGCCCAAATATATCTTCTACTACGGATGAGGGACTCAATTCATCATCCACTGTTCCGCTGAGTTCAACTGGAACTGATAATGTGGATCCTCTCCTAGATGTGATTTGCTCTCATTCATCCCAAGATATATTCCTGATCGGGGACACCACTGTCAACTGTTCATCTTCAGATGATGCAGGAAACACTGGCACTTGTCTTCTCGTTGTCACAGTAACAGGTGTGTATATGATTTTTTTTTTTATGTCTAAAAGTTCTTTCACCGAGTGGGTTAAGATTAAGAATGTTGAAAGATTATTTCTGTTGAATGATGTGTTTTACAAATTAAAAATTGTAAGAGTGTTTTCTCAATTTAACGAGCTGTATCATATGAACAAATTTCTGTTCATGAAATGAAATATATCTTACATTTATTTAGTAGACCGGACGTCTGTTCTATTACATGATTTCGTCACCTAGAAGTTGACAAACATGATTCCATTCTCGTAAAATAGGTATTGATGTAATTTGACCAAATTTCTATCATCTTGCAGATGATGAAGCACCTATTCTGAACTGCCCAAATATATCTTCTACTACGGATGAGGGACTCAATTCATCATCCACTGTTCTGGTGAGTTCAACTGCAACTGATAATGTGGATCCTCTCCTAGATGTGATTTGCTCTCATTCATCCCAAGATATATTCCTGATCGGGGACACCACTGTCAACTGTTCATCTTCAGATGATGCAGGAAACACTGGCACTTGTCTTCTCGTTGTCACAGTAACAGGTGTGAATATGATTATTCTTTATGTCTAAAAGTTCTTTCACCGAGTGGGTTAAAGGTAATACAAAGTTTTGGGAAATGCTGAAATTGGCTGGATAGTGATTCTTTACAATTTTGATATATTTGGACGCCCCTGTGGATGTATTATAAGCACTAGAAAATTTAGCCCCTAAAACATTTCTGCTTTCGAGAAAAAAAGAATATAAAAATTTACCGGTGCTCCCGGTAAATTTTGATAAATTTCAAATAGCGCCTACGGCCATACAATGGTAGCTGCGACCATGAAAATCTCAGAATATGTAGATGTGATATATAATTTCCAAACGGGAATAGCTAATCGGTCGATTGTAGTCGAGAAACATTGTTTCATAGCTAAATTGATATCTTCACCATGAGAGGGAGCTATACAACATAAATAGTTTATTATTTACAATTTCATAACTTTAGACTCGATTTCAACCGCGACAACGATCACAGAAGATTCTAGGATCGCATATGTTTCTAAATAGTTCATTTGAACCAAATTCATGACCCCATACCAAAACTTTGTATTACCTTTAAGATTAAGAATGTTGAAAGATTATTTCTGTTGAATGATGTGTTCTACAAATTAATACTTGAAAGAGTGTTTTCTCAATTTAACGAGCTGTATCATATGAACAAATTTCTGTTCATGAAATGAAATATATCTTACATTTATTTAGTAGACCGGACGTCTGTTCTATTACATGATCTCGTCACCTAGAAGTTGACAAACATGATTCCATTCTCGTAAAATAGGTATTGATATAATTTGACCAAATTTCTATCATCTTGCAGATGATGAAGCACCTATTCTGAACTGCCCAAATATATCTTCTACTACGGATGAGGGACTCAATTCATCATCCGCTGTTCTGCTGAGTTCAACTGCAACTGATAATGTGGATCCTCTCCTAGATGTGATTTGCTCTCATTCATCCCAAGATATATTCCTGATCGGGGACTCCACTGTCAACTGTTCATCTTCAGATGTTGCAGGAAACACTGGCACTTGTCTTCTCGTTGTCACAGTAACAGGTGTGTATATGATTTTTTTTTATGTCTAAAAGTTCTTTCACCGAGTGGGTTAAGATTAAGAATGTTGAAAGATTATTTCTGTTGAATGATGTGTTTTACAAATTAAAAATTGTAAGAGTGTTTTCTCAATTTAACGAGCTGTATCATATGAACAAATTTCTGTTCATGAAATGAAATATATCTTACATTTATTTAGTAGACCGGACGTCTGTTCTATTACATGATTTCGTCACCTAGAAGTTGACAAACATGATTCCATTCTCGTAAAATAGGTATTGATGTAATTTGACCAAATTTCTATCATCTTGCAGATAATGAAGCACCTATTCTGAACTGCCCAAATATATCTTCTACTACGGATGAGGGACTCAATTCATCATCCACTGTTCTGCTGAGTTCAACTGCAACTGATAATGTGGATCCTCTCCTAGATGTGATTTGCTCTCATTCATCCCAAGATATATTCCTGATCGGGGACACCACTGTCAACTGTTCATCTTCAGATGATGCAGGAAACACTGGCACTTGTCTTCTCGTTGTCACAGTAACAGGTGTGAATATGATTCTTCTTTATGTCTAAAAGTTCTTTCACCGAGTGGGTTAAGATTAAGAATGTTGAAAGATTATTTCTGTTGAATGATGTGTTCTACAAATTAATACTTGAAAGAGTGTTTTCTCAATTTAACGAGCTGTATCACATGAACAAATTTCTGTTCATGAAATGAAATATATCTTACATTTATTTAGTAGACCGGACGTCTGTTCTATTACATGATCTCGTCACCTAGAAGTTGACAAACATGATTCCATTCTCGTAAAATAGGTATTGATATAATTTGACCAAATTTCTATCATCTTGCAGATGATGAAGCACCTATTCTGAACTGCCCAAATATATCTTCTACTACGGATGAGGGACTCAATTCATCATCCGCTGTTCTGCTGAGTTCAACTGGAACTGATAATGTGGATCCTCTCCTAGATGTTATTTGCTCTCATTCATCCCAAGATATATTCCTGATCGGGGACACCACTGTCAACTGTTCATCTTCAGATGATGCAGGAAACACTGGCACTTGTCTTCTTGTTGTCACAGTAACAGGTGTGAATATGATTCTTCTTTATGTCTAAAAGTTCCATCACCAAGCGGGTTTAAGATTAAGGATGTTGAAAGAAGATTTCTGTTGAATGATGTGTTTTACAAATTAAAAAATTGTAAGAGTGTTTTCTCAATTTAACGAGCTGTATCATATGAACAAATTTCTGTTCATGAAATGAAATATATCTTACATTTATTTAGTAGACCGGACGTCTGTTCTATTACATGATTTCGTCACCTAGAAGTTGACAAACATGATTCCATTCTCGTAAAATAGGTATTGATATAATTTGACCAAATTTCTATCATCTTGCAGATGATGAAGCACCTATTCTGAACTGCCCAAATATATCTTCTACTACGGATGAGGTACTCAATTCATCATCCACTGTTCTGCTGAGTTCAACTGCAACTGATAATGTGGATCCTCTCCTAGATGTGATTTGCTCTCATTCATCCCAAGATATATTCCTGAACGGGGACACCACTGTCAACTGTTCATCTTCAGATGATGCAGGAAACACTGGCACTTGTCTTCTCGTTGTCACAGTAACAGGTGTGAATATGATTCTTCTTTATGTCTAAAAGTTCTTTCACCGAGTGGGTTAAGATTAAGAATGTTGAAAGATTATTTCTGTTGAATGATGTGTTCTACAAATTAATAATTGAAAGAGTGTTTTCTCAATTTAACGAGCTGTATCATATGAACAAATTTCTGTTCATGAAATGAAATATATCTTACATTTATTTAGTAGACCGGACGTCTGTTCTATTACATGATCTCGTCACCTAGAAGTTGACAAACATGATTCCATTCTCGTAAAATAGGTATTGATATAATTTGACCAAATTTCTATCATCTTGCAGATGATGAAGCACCTATTCTGAACTGCCCAAATATATCTTCTACTACGGATGAGGGACTCAATTCATCATCCGCTGTTCTGCTGAGTTCAACTGGAACTGATAATGTGGATCCTCTCCTAGATGTGATTTGCTCTCATTCATCCCAAGATATATTCCTGATCGGGGACACCACTGTCAACTGTTCATCTTCAGATGTTGCAGGAAACACTGGCACTTGTCTTCTTGTTGTCACAGTAACAGGTGTGAATATGATTCTTCTTTATGTCTAAAAGTTCTATCACCAAGCGGGTTTAAGATTAAGGATGTTGAAAGAAGATTTCTGTTGAATGATGTGTTTTACAAATTAAAAATTGTAAGAGTGTTTTCTCAATTTAACGAGCTGTATCATATGAACAAATTTCTGTTCATGAAATGAAATATATCTTACATTTATTTAGTAGACCGGACGTCTGTTCTGTTACATGATTTCGTCACCTAGAAGTTGACAAACATGATTCCATTCTCGTAAAATATGTATTGATGTAATTTGACCAAATTTCTATCATTTTGCAGATGATGAAGCACCTATTCTGAACTGCCCAAATATATCTTCTACTACGGATGAGGGATTCAATTCATCATCTACTGTTCTGCTGAGTTCAACTGCATCTGATAATGTGGATCCTCTCCTAGATGTGATTTGCTCTCATTCATCCCAAGATATATTCCTGATCGGGGACACCACTGTCAACTGTTCATCTTCAGATGTTGCAGGAAACACTGGCACTTGTCTTCTCGTTGTCACAGTAACAGGTGTGTATATGATTCTTCTTTATGTCTAAAAGTTCTATCACCAAGCGGGTTAAAGATCAAGGATGTTGAAAGATGATTTCTGTTGAATGATGTGTTCTACAAATTAAAAATTGTAAGAGTGTTTTCTCAATTTAACGAGCTGTATCATATGAACAAATTTCTGTTCATGAAATGAAATATATCTTACATTTATTTAGTAGACCGGACGTCTGTTCTATTACATGATTTCGTCACCTAGAAGTTGACAAACATGATTCCATTCTCGTAAAATAGGTATTGATATAATTTGACCAAATTTCTATCATCTTGCAGATGATGAAGCACCTATTCTGAACTGCCCAAATATATCTTCTACTACGGATGAGGGACTCAATTCATCATCCGCTGTTCTGCTGAGTTCAACTGGAACTGATAATGTGGATCCTCTCCTAGATGTGATTTGCTCTCATTCATCCCAAGATATATTCCTGATCGGGGACACCACTGTCAACTGTTCATCTTCAGATGTTGCAGGAAACACTGGCACTTGTCTTCTTGTTGTCACAGTAACAGGTGTGAATATGATTCTTCTTTATGTCTAAAAGTTCTTTTTCCCGGTCGAGTTTTGGATTATGGGATATTTAATCTTTGTTGAAAAGGTGATTCCTTTTGAGTGATGTGTTCTACAAATTAATAATTTTAAGAGACTTTACTCAATTAAACATGTTGTATCATATTAACAAAATCCTGGTCATGAAATGAAATGTATCTTACATTAATTTAGTCGACTGGACATCTCTTTTTTCCATGATTTCATCACCTGGAAGTTGACAAACATGATTTCATTCTCGTATATTATGTATTGATGTAATTTGACACATTTTTTTTTATCTTGCAGATGATGAAGCACCTATTCTGAACTGCCCAAATATATCTTCTACTACGGATGAGGGACTCAATTCGTCATCTACTGTTCTGCTGGGTTCAACTGCAACTGATAATGTGGATTTTGATCCAGATGTGATTTGCTTCCATTTATCCGAAGATATATTCCTAATAGGGGACACCACTGTCAACTGTTCATCTTCAGATGCTGCAGGAAACACTGAAACTTGTCTTCTCGTTGTCACAGTATCAGGTGTGAATATGATTATTCTTTGTGTCTTAAAGTTCTTTTAACGATCAGGTTTTCGATTATGGGATATTTAACATTCGTTAAAAGATGATTCATTTTGAATCATGTGATCTACATATTAAGAAGGTAAAGGTTTTTTGCTCAATTAAACATGTTGTTTTATATGAACAAATCCTGTTCATGAATTAAAATTTATCTTACAATTTTTAATCGACCGAAAGTCTATTCCTTTACATGCTTTATTCACCTGAAAATTGACAAACAGGATTTTATTCTCGTACAATATTTATTGCCATCTCAAAAGTGTGAAGTCTATTTTCATCGACCTTCTTTAATGTCCATGTTTTCTGCACCATATAACAGAATAGACAACACCAGGACTTTGTACAATTCTACCTTTGTTGAGTAGCGTATATCTTGTGATGCCCAGATTTTCTTGAGTGCTTGCCATCTTTTGAGATGGCATGCCTCAGGAGAATCATGGGTGTGACCTGATTTGACAGGCTAAGGAACACACACATACGAAGACAACTGTATATGGAAGAAAATATCATCGACAGGGTTGCCACAAAAAGAATGAGATACTTTGGACATATCAACCGAATGAATTCAAAAAGATACCCCCACATCTTTCTCAATGGAAATATACATGGCAAACGCCCAAGGGGAAGACCAGCTAAGAGATGGACAGACTGCATCAAGGCGGACTGCAAAAACAGACAAGTTGACTCCCTGACTAAAGCCACAAGGCTAACAGAAGACAGGAAGGTGTGGCAAGCCATAGTGAAACAGAAGCCATCATACATCCCAGTGATGGTGTGGACGGCTTAAGTCAAAAAGTCAAGACAATATTTATTGATGTAATTTGACAAAATTTCTATTATCTTGCAGATGATAGAGCACCTATTCTAAAGTGCCAAAATATATCTTCTACTACGGATGAGGGACTCAATTCGTCATCTACTGTTCTGCTGAGTTCAACTGCAACTGATAATGTGGATTTTGATCTAGATGTGATTTGCTCCCATTCATCTGAAGATATATTCTTGATAGGGGACACCACTGTGAACTGTTCATCTTCAGATGCTGCAGGAAACACTGAAATTTGTCTTCTCGTTGTCACAGTAACAGGTGTGAATATGATTACTCTTTATGTCTAAAAGTTTTTTGACCGAGCGGGTTTAAGATTAAGAATGTTAAAAGATGCTTTCTTTTGAATGATGTGTTCTACAAATTAATAATTGTAAGATTTGTTTTTTTATCAATTTAACATGCTGTATCATATGAACAAATTTCTGTTCATGAAATGAAATGTATCTTACATATATTTAGTCGACTAGACGTCTGTTTCTTTCCATGATTTCATAACCTGAAACTTGAAAACCATGTTTTCATTCTCGTAAAATATGTATTGATGTTATTTGACAAATTTCTATTATCTTGCAGATGATGAAGCACCTATTCTGAACTGCCCAAATATCTCTTCTACTACGGACGAGGGACTAAATTCATCATCTACTGTTCTGCTGAGTTCAACTGCAACTGATAATGTGGATTTTGATCTAGATGTGATTTGCTCCCATTCATCCGAAGATATATTCTTGATAGGGGACACCACTGTGAACTGTTCATCTTCAGATGCTGCAGGAAACACTGAAATTTGTCTTCTCGTTGTCACAGTAACAGGTGTGAATATGATTACTCTTTATGTCTAAAAGTTTTTTGACCGAGCGGGTTTAAGATTAAGAATGTTAAAAGATGCTTTCTTTTGAATGATGTGTTCTACAAATTAATAATTGTAAGATTTGTTTTTTTATCAATTTAACATGCTGTATCATATGAACAAATTTCTGTTCATGAAATGAAATGTATCTTACATATATTTAGTCGACTAGACGTCTGTTTCTTTCCATGATTTCATAACCTGAAACTTGAAAACCATGTTTTCATTCTCGTAAAATATGTATTGATGTTATTTGACAAATTTCTATTATCTTGCAGATGATGAAGCACCTATTCTGAACTGCCCAAATATCTCTTCTACTACGGATGAGGGACTAAATTCATCATCTACTGTTCTGCTGAGTTCAACTGCAACTGATAATGTGCATCCTCTCCTAGATGCGGTTTGCTCTCATTCATCCCAAGATATATTCCTGATCGGGGACACCACTGTGAACTGTTCATCTTCAGATGTTGCAGGAAACACTGGCACTTGTCTTCTCGTTATCACAGTAACAGGTGTGAATATGATTATTCTTCATGTCTAAAAGTTCTTTCACCGAGCGGGTTAAGATTAAGAATGTTAAAAGATGCTTCCTTTTGAATGATGTGTTCTACAAATTAATAATTGTAAGACTTTTTTCTCAATTTAACATGTTGTATCACCTAAACAAATTTCTGTTTATGAATTGAAATGTATCTGACATCTATTTAGTCGACTGGACGTCTGTTCTTTTACATGATTTCGTCACCTAGAAGTTGACAAACTTTATTCCATTCCCCTAAAATATATATTGATTTAATTTGACCAAATTTTTTATTATCTTGCAGATGATGAAGCACCTATTCTGAACTGCCCAAATATATCTTCTACTACGGATGAGGGACTCAATTCGTCATCTACTGTTCTGCTGAGTTCAACTGCAACTGATAATGTGGATTTTGATCTAGATGTGAATTGCTCCCATTCATCCCAAGATATATTCTTGATAGGGGACACCACTGTGAAGTGTTCATCTTCAGATGCTGCAGGAAACACTGAAACTTGTCTTCTCGTAGTCACAGTAACAGGTTTGAATTTGTTTATTCTTTATGTCTAAAAGTTCTTTTTCCCGGTCGAGTTTCGGATTATGGGATATGTAATCTTTGTTGAAAAGGTGATTCCTTTTGAGTGATGTGTTCTACAAATTAATAATTTTAAGAGACTTTACTCAATTAAACATGTTGTATCATATGAACAAAATCCTGTTCATGAAATGAAACGTATCTTACATTTATTTAGTCGACTGGACGTCTGTTTTTGTCCATGATTTCATCACCTGCAAGTTGACAAACATGATTTCATTCTCGTATATGTATTGATGTAATTTGACACATTTTTTTTCATCTTGCAGATGATGAAGCACCTATTCTGAACTGCCCAAATATATCTTCTACTACGGATGAGGGACTCAATTCGTCATCTACTGTTCTGTTGAGTTCAACTGCAACTGATAATGTGGATTTTGATCTAGATGTGATTTGCTTCCATTTATCTGAAGATATATTCCTAATAGGGGACACCACTGTGAACTGTTCATCTTCAGATGCTGCAGGAAACACTGAAACTTGTCTTCTCGTTGTCACAGTATCAGGTGTGAATATGATTATTCTTTGTGTCTTAAAGTTCTTTTAACGATCAGGTTTTCGATTATGGGATATTTAATATTCGTTTAAAGATAATTCATTTTGAATCATGTGATCTACATATTAAGAAGGTAAAGGTTTTTTGCTCAATTAAACATGTTGTTTCATATGAACAAATCCTGTTCATGAATTAAAATTTATCTTACAATTTTTAATCGACCGAAAGTCTATTCCTTTACATGCTTTATTCACCTGAAAATTGACAAACAGGATTTTATTCTCGTACAATATTTATTGCCATCTCAAAAGTGTGAAGTCTATTTTCATCGACCTTCTTTAATGTCCATGTTTTCTGCACCATATAACAGAATAGACAACACCAGGACTTTGTACAATTCTACCTTTGTTGAGTAGCGTATATCTTGTGATGCCCAGATTTTCTTGAGTGCTTGCCATCTTTTGAGATGGCATGCCTCAGGAGAATCATGGGTGGGACCAGATTTGACAGGCTAATGAACACACACATACGAACACAACTGTATATGGAAGAAACTATCATCGACAGGGTTGCCACAAAAAGAATGAGATACTTTGGACATATCAACCGAATGAATTCAAAAAGATACCCCCGCATCTTTCTCAATGGAAATATACATGGCAAACGCCCAAGGGGAAGACCAGCTAAGAGATGGACAGACTGCATCAAGGCGGACTGCAAAAACAGACAAGTTGACTCCCTGACTAAAGCCACAAGGCTAACAGAAGACAGGAAGGTGTGGCAAGCCATAGTGAAACAGAAGCCATCATACATCCCAGTGATGGTGTGGACGGCTTAAGTCAAAAAGTCAAGACAATATTTATTGATGTAATTTGACCAAATTTCTCTTATCTTGCAGATGATAGAGCACCTATTCTGAAGTGCCAAAATATATCTTCTACTACGGATGAGGGACTCAATTCGTCATCTACTGTTCTGCTGAGTTCAACTGCAACTGATAATGTGGATTTTGATCTAGATGTGATTTGCTCCCATTCATCCGAAGATATATTCTTGATAGGGGACACCACTGTGAACTGTTCATCTTCAGATGCTGCAGGAAACACTGAAATTTGTCTTCTCGTTGTCACAGTAACAGGTGTGAATATGATTACTCTTTATGTCTAAAAGTTTTTTGACCGAGCGGGTTTAAGATTAAGAATGTTAAAAGATGCTTTCTTTTGAATGATGTGTTCTACAAATTAATAAATTGTAAGAGTTTTTTTTTAATCAATTTAACATGCTGTATCATATGAACAAATTTCTGTTCATGAAATGAAATGTATCTACATATATTAAGTCGACTAGACGTCTGTTTCTTTCCATGATTTCATAACCTGAAACTTGAAAACCATGTTTTCATTCTCGTAAAATATGTATTGATGTTATTTGACAAATTTCTATTATCTTGCAGATGATGAAGCACCTATTCTGAACTGCCCAAATATCTCTTCTACTACGGATGAGGGACTAAATTCATCATCTACTGTTCTGCTGAGTTCAACTGCAACTGATAATGTGGATCCTCTCCTAGATGCGATTTGCTCTCATTCATCCCAAGATATATTCCTGATCGGGGACACCACTGTGAACTGTTCATCTTCAGATGTTGCAGGAAACACTGGCACTTGTCTTCTCGTTATCACAGTAACAGGTGTGAATATGATTATTCTTTATGTCTAAAAGTCCTTTCACCGAGCGGGTTAAGATTAAGAATGTTAAAAGATGCTTCCTTTTGAATGATGAGTTCTACAAATTAATAATTGTAAGACTTTTTTCTCAATTTAACATGCTGTATCACATGAACAAATTTCTGTTCATGAATTGAAATGTATCTGACATCTATTTAGTCGACTGGACGTCTGTTCTTTTACATTATTTCGTCACCTAGAAGTTGACAAACATTATTCCATTCCCCTAAAATATATATTGATTTAATTTGACCAAATTTCTATTATCTTGCAGATGATGAAGCACCTATTCTGAACTGCCCAAATATATCTTCTACAACGGATGAGGGACTCAATTCATCATCTACTGTTATGCTGAGTTCAACTGCAACTGATAATGTGGATTCTCAGCTACATGTGATTTGCTCTCATTCATCACAGGATATATTTTTGATAGGAGACACCACTGTGAACTGTTCATCTTTAGATGCTGCAGGAAACACTGACACTTGTCTTCTCGTTG
The DNA here is from genome assembly GCA_035222895.1 of Strongylocentrotus droebachiensis. NCBI lineage: Eukaryota > Metazoa > Echinodermata > Echinoidea > Camarodonta > Strongylocentrotidae > Strongylocentrotus > Strongylocentrotus droebachiensis. Next base: position 679,342 of record JAVYIG010000208.1, read on the forward strand.
TCACAGTAACAGGTGTGAATATGATTATTCTTTATGTCTAAAAGTTCTTTCACCGAGCGGGTTAAGATTAAGAATGTTAAAAGATGCTTCCTTTTGAATGATGTGTTCTACAAATTAATAATTGTAAGACTTTTTTCTCAATTTAACATGCTGTATCACATGAACAAATTTCTGTTCATGAATTGAAATGTATCTGACATATATTAAGTCGACTAGACATCTGTTTCTTTCCATGATTTAATAACCTGAAACTTGAAAAACATGTTTTCATTCTCGTAAAATATGTATTGATGTTATTTGACAAATTTCTATTATCTTGCAGATGATGAAGCACCTATTCTGAACTGCCCAAATATATCTTCTACAACGGATGAGGGACTCAATTCATCATCTACTGTTATGCTGAGTTCAACTGCAACTGATAATGTGGATCCTCAGCTACATGTGATTTGCTCTCATTCATCCCAGGATATATTTTTGATAGGAGACACCACTGTGAACTGTTCATCTTTAGATGCTGCAGGAAACACTGACACTTGTCTTCTCGTTGTCACAGTAACAGGTGTGAATATGATTACTCTTTATGTCTAAAAGTTTTTTGACCGAGCGGGTTTAAGATTAAGAATGTTAAAAGATGCTTTCTTTTGAATGATGTGTTCTACAAATTAATAATTGTAAGAGTTGTTTTGTTATCAATTTAACATGCTGTTTCATATGAACAAATTTCTGTTCATGAAATGAAATGTATCTTACATATATTAAGTCGACTAGACATCTGTTTCTTTCCATGATTTCATAACCTGAAACTTGAAAAACATGTTTTCATTCTCGTAAAATATGTATTGATGTTATTTGACAAATTTCTATTATCTTGCAGATGATGAAGCACCTATTCTGAACTGCCCAAATATCTTTTCTACTACGGATGAGGGACTAAATTCATCATCTACTGTTCTGCTGAGTTCAACTGCAACTGATAATGTGGATCCTCTCCTAGATGCGATTTGCTCTCATTCATCCCAAGATATATTCCTGATCGGGGACACCACTGTGAACTGTTCATCTTCAGATGTTGCAGGAAACACTGGCACTTGTCTTCTCGTTATCACAGTAACAGGTGTGAATATGATTATTCTTTATGTCTAAAAGTTCTTTCACCGAGCGGGTTAAGATTAAGAATGTTAAAAGATGCTTTCTGTTGAATGATGTGTTCTACAAATTAATAATTGTAAGACTTTTTTCTCAATTTAACATGCTGTATCACATGAACAAAATCTGTTCATGAATTGAAATGTATCTGACATCTATTTAGTCGACTGGACGTCTGTTCTTTTACATGATTTCGTCACCTAGAAGTTGACAAACATTATTCCATTCTCGTTAAATATATATTGATATAATTTGACCAAATTTCTATTATCTTGCAGATGATGAAGCACCTATTCTGAACTGCCTAAATATATCTTCTACTACGGATGAGGGACTCAATTCATCATCCACTGTTCTGCTGAGTTCAACTGCAACTGATAATGTGGATTTTGGTCTAGATGTGATTTGCTCCCATTCATCCCAAGATATATTCCTGATCGGGGACACCACTGTGAACTGTTCATCTTCAGATGTTGCAGGAAACACTGGCACTTGTCTTATCGTTGTCACAGTAACAGGTGTGAATATGATTACTCTTTATGTCTAAAAGTTCTTTCACCGAGCGGGTTAAGATTAAGAATGTTGAAAGATGCTTCTTTTTTTAATGATGTACCATAACTTTCTTGGTGATTATCACGTAGCTAAAACTGATTTCCAATCTAAGCTGTGAATCCATGATATTTAGGTGTGAAAAATTAGTAATTATTAGGTGTCTTAAAAAACCTATTTAAATGCTAGTCAAAGTTGCCAGCAGTTCCGCGGTGATGATCTCGTGACTCAAACGGATTATTAATCTAAGCTGGGTATTCCGTGATTTCCGGGTTTGAAAAATGAGTTATTCCTGGGTGTCTTGATGGTTTCACAGTTACTATTTAAGTTCCGTGGTGATAATCCCCTGAATGTTGGCATATTTTTATTTTCACCAGTTGATAACTGACTGTTGGCATCTTTTCATTGCACCAGTTGATAACTGGTCTGTGTGCATATTTCCAGTTGCACCAGTTGATGACTGACTGTTGACATATTTCCAGTTGAACCAGCTTACACCAATTAATTTGCATATTGAATATGGGGTGCGTGCAGATCTATATTTTTTAAACAATTTATCTGAATTTACAGCATATTTCTTAATTACTGATGATTTAGTTATATGCAATTCTTTTCGAAAATACTACAAATATAAATCACCAGTTATTAGGACATTTTGCTACTTCGTATAAATTACATTTAATTAAACATGAATAAGGGAAACATTAACTATGAACTAAAGTAATTTCAATAAAATACAAGTATGAAAAAAATTCGATTAATTAAATTATATAAGTCTACTTATTACCAATGCCTTTACATTGGAAATACAGACGTACCCGTATTGAAGTGTTGTTGCCGTTTTACTGGTTGGAAGTTTTACCAAATAGTTATAATGGCTCAGCTAGACCAGTTGAATTCTAACTGGACTGGATCTACTGGATCATTTAGCCCATTTCAATTTCCGGGGTTACCAGTTGGCATTAACTGGTTCATCAACTGGACCAGTTGCAACTAGCTTTCTCTTCTGGGATGTTTGCACCCCCCCCCCCCCCCCCCCCCATATCCCCTCTAATCCCAAACTGCTTCCGGCGCGCCTAGACGTAATTATGAAAGATCCAAAACACGATGTTCCGAAACGGGATGAGAACGTCATTATTTTGGTTCATTTATTGTGTAACATTTGCGTTACACGCGGGTTACAGTAAAATATTTTCTCTTCGACGTAAATGTCGCGTGAATGAAGAACATGATTCATCTCAAGTCAGCCTCGTAATATTCAAGCGAATTTTACGCAGATATTTTGACTAAAACTATCACTAACGCTTCACGTGTTTCTGTGACGCGATAATTTCGTTGATGAAGATGTAATTTCATAACCAAACAAACACGGGAGTATTAGGTTAACAAACCATGGTCTCCAAGGTAGGGATAATCACGTTATTATAATGGTGATATTGCAATGACAATTGCGTGATTTAGTGTACGTGTGTTTTAAGTGACCTAGTGCAATACACGTATTAACACATTTACGTAAATGTCCGGTGTTTGAAGAACGTAACTCTCCTCAAGTCGATACCTATAGTGACGTGATTTTCACGTGATTTTGTTTATTGGGATCCATGCACTTCATTTCATATGTTTCATGTCAAACCCCAAGAAAGGAAATGCTGAAATCAAAACGCTTTCCAAGTCATGGTTAAAAAACTGCCTGTTTATTTTAAAACACAACATACATTTTCCTTTTGTTATCAGTTGTATCCTGTTTCATACCCGAGCTTCCACCACGTCTATCTCCTATGGCGTCACAATGCAATGCAGGACTATTCATCACTTACACAGAAAGCTGTTCATACTCATGTGATGTAGGATATAATCTTGTTGGATCTGCATCTGTAAGGTGTCTGGCAAACACGTCTCTCTCTGATTTTCTGCCTTCATGTGAAGGTAAAAACAATCTATCAATTCTTCAAAGAAGGGTAGATTTTTGTTGACGACTTCAAGTTCTATATGATTTTCTCAATGACAGATTTTAAGAGGCATTTGAAGGATTCGTGGTAAAAAGATATTTGCTGAGGTTGATTTGTTAGCCCTTATAAAAAAAAAGAGGATGCTACCACAGCAACAAAACAATCTGTCTAATGCGATAATCGACAATTTTTTTTAATGGAAGTTTAAGGTATAATAAAGAAAACAAATGTCTGATTTTCGATCTTTCGCTTCATTCACTACATTCGAACATATGTTTTCATCTATCATTTTACTTGTCATTATGATATCAACTTTAATGTCTAGTTGGGACCTGCAACGTTTCTCAGCTGCCATCCAACCTTTCATCTTCCTGCATGGAGGGACAGAATGTGGCATACAATACAACATGTGATTTTTCCTGCAACATTGGCTACGACCTTATTGGGATGTCATCCCTAGCCTGCCTAGCCAACGGAACATTCTCTGATGATATTCCAACATGTCAAAGTACGACTTTTAATTTGTCAATATAAGATTTTACGATGTAAATATATCATGTGATTCATGTAATCATTCTGTAGTGTGATGCTAAAAGTGAATTCTTATGCAACATGTGAGTTTTCACGCCCATGAACTGGTGTGTTCTGCGTCTTCCTTTCAGTTGTAGTCTGTCTGCTACCAGAAGCCTTTTCTCGTGAACTGTCTCCGGGGCTGCAAACACATGGACGAAGAGAAGCAATGCAGCTTAAAAATCTTGCGTAATGATTTAAGTAATGTGATGGGGATAGAACCTACGACATGCGTATCTACAGTCAAATGGTTAAACCACTCGACTACGACACATGGCTTTAAAGTCTCACAGATCCCAGGAAAATGTTGATGTGTAATGTTATATTTTAGCGGCAATATGTTTATCAGGAGACGATGTAAACATTATTAACTGCTTAGTCCTTGGCTCAAGTTTGATGTCGAATATTTAAGGTTATAATGTGCTTTATCTTCATGTTTGTTTTTTTTCTTCACTTTTTCTTCAATTTGTATGCGTCTTTCTAATAGTTGTGACTTGTCCACTTCCTGAGGTATTCTCGGCAGAACTCTCTTCTCTATCTGGAAACTGTGATGCAGGGAGCTATATTGACTTCGAAACAACCTGTATCTTTGAGTGCTCCATAGGATATACTGTGATCGGTGGAGAGGAAGTTACCTGTCAGAGTGATGGAGAGCTATCAGCACCTATTCCTACCTGTGCGGGTAAGTCTGTTGATGTCTTTCTCTTGGAATTTTTTTATGATGCTGGGTATTAGAAAGATTTATTCATTGTCATGTATTGTTGAGATCTGAAAGATTTATTGATTCACACAGATTTTATGACCTTGACTTTTTCAATAAAGAAATCGTTATTGAATCATCAGAATATGTTTTTTTAAATAGTCCATTAATGTTCCCGAAAAACCTTTATTCTCTTGACAACTTGGGAACTGATCATCTCACCCTCACTTTTAACTTTGGAGTTTTTCACGGTAAAATGTGTCAAATTGTACACAAAGTCAATTTCTCATGCCATTCATTTCATATGCTTCATGTCAAACCCCAAGAAAGGAAATGCTGAATTCAAACGCTTTCCAAGTCATAGTTTAAACCCTGCCTGTTTTTTTTTATAACATATCATACCTTTTTTCCTTTTGTTATCAGTTGTATCCTGTTCCATACCCGAGCATCCACCACGTCTATCTCCTATGGCGTCACAATGCAATGCAGGACTATCCATCAATTACACAGAAAGCTGTTCATACTCATGTGATGTAGGATATAATCTTGTTGGATCTGCATCAGTAAGGTGTCTGGCAAACACGTCTCTCTCTGATTTTCTGCCTTCATGTGAAGGTAAAAACTTTATATCAATTTTTCAAAGAAGGGTAGATTTTTGTTGACGACTTCAAGTTCTATATGATTTTCTCAATGACTGTATTTGGAGGTTCCTTTGTAAAACGTCATTTGCTGAGGTCGGTTTGTTAGCCTTTAAAAAAAAAAGAGGATGCTACCACAGAAACGTACAATCTGTCTAATGCGATAATCCACAATTTTAATTAATGGAAGTTTAAGGTATTTAATAGAAACTAAACGTAGCTTGTATATAATAATGAAAACAACTGTGTGATTTTCGATCTTTCGCTTCATTTACTAAATTTGAACATATGTTTTCATCTATCATTTTACATGTCATTGTTGTTATCACCATTTATGTGCAGTTGAGACCTGTAACGTACCACAGCTGCCAGCCAACCTTTCATCTTCATGCACGGAGGGACAGAATGTGGCATACAGTACAACATGTGAATTTTCCTGTAACATTGGCTACGACCTTATTGGGATGTCATTCCTAGCCTGCCTAGCCAACGGAACCTTCTCTGATGATATTCCAACATGTCAAAGTACGACTTTTAAATTGTCAATATAAGATTTTACGATGTAAATATATTATGTGATTCAAGTAATCATTCTGTGGTGTGATGCTAAAAGTGAATTCTTATGCAACATGTGAGTTTTCACGCCCATGAACTGGTGTGTTCTGCGTCTTCCTTTTAGTTGTAGTCTGTCTGCTACCATAAGCCTTTTCTCGTGAACTGTCTCCGGGGCTGCAAACACATGGACGGAGAGAAGCAATGCAGAATAAACATCTTGCTTTAGGACATAAGTACTGTGATGGGGATAGAACCCATGACCTTCGCATCTACAGTCAAGTGTTTAAACCACTCGACTACGACACATGGCTCTAAAGTTTCACAAATCCCAGGAAAATGTTGATGTGTAAAGTTATACCTTAGCGGCCATATGTCTATCAGGAGACGATGTAAACATTATTTACTGCTTAGTTGTCCTTGGCTCAAGTTTGATGTCGAATATTTAAGATTATAATGTGCTTTATCTTCATGTTGTTGTTTTTTCTTTACTTTTTCTTCAATATCATGCATCTTTCTTATAGTTGTGACTTGTCCACTTCCTGAGGTATTCTCGGCAGAACTCTCTTCTCTACCTGGAAACTGTGATGCAGGGAGTTCTATTGACTTCAAAACAACCTGTATCTTTGAGTGCTCCATAGGATATACTGTGATCGGTGGAGAGAATGTCACCTGTCAGAGAGATGGAGAGCTTTCAGCACCTATTCCCACCTGTGTGGGTAAGTCTGTTGATGTTTTGTTGGATTAATGACGCTCGGTAGTACTGTAGGAAGATATCAGATATGATAGGTGCATCTTACCTTTTATTTATTGTCATGTATTGTTGAGATCTGAAATATTTATTGATTCACACAGATTTGATTACCTTGATTTTTCCAATAAATAAATCGTTATTTAATCATGAAAATATGTTTTTTTAAATAGTCCTTCAAAGTTCCTGAAAAAACTTTATTCTCTCGACATCTTGGGAACTGATCATTTCACCCTCATTTTTAACTTTGGAGTTTTTCACGGTAAAATGTGTCACATTTTACACATAGTCAATTTCTCATGCCATTCATGCACTTCATTTCATATGCTTCATGTCAAAACCCAAGAAAGGAAATGCTGAAATCAAAACGCTTTCCAAGTCATGGTTTAAAACCTGCCCTTTTATTTTAAAACACAACATACATGTTTCTTTCGTTAACAGCTGTATCATGTTCCATACCCGAGCTTCTACCACGTCTATCTCCTATGGCGTCACAATGCAATGCAGGACTATCCATCACTTACACAGAAAGCTGTTCATACTCATGTGATGTAGGATATAATCTTGTTGGATCTGCATCAGTAAGGTGTCTGGCAAACACGTCTCTGTCTGATTTTCTGCCTTCATGTGAAGGTAAAGACTTTCTATCAATTTTTTAAAGAAGGGTACATTTTTGTTGACGACTTCACGTTCTATATGATTTTCTCAACGACAGATATTAAGAGGCATTTGAAGGATCCGTGGTAAAAAGTCATTTACTGAAGTCGGTTTGTTAGCCCTTATAAAAAAGGATATTGCGTTCACAGTAACACAACAACTTGTCTTATGCCCCTAATATATACAAGTTTAGCAATATAATATATATTTTAAAAGAAGACTAATGTGTATAACACAGATTACGTGGGGCTTGTTTATTTTAAAGAACGTGACTGTTTGATTTTCAAGAATAAAACATGTATCAGGTTCTTCGAATGATCTCTCTCTCCAAACAGCTGATTCTGTACAATTAAGGTGCACAATCATACTTTTTAAATGATCTTTCGCTTCATTCAGTAAAATTTAAACATGTATTATTTCACCAATTAGTTAACCTGCCAATTATTGTTATGAATATTTATGTGCAGTTGAGACCTGTAACGTACCACAGCTGCCACCTAACCTTTCATCGTCATGCACGGAGGGACAGAATGTTGCATACAATACAACATGTGAATTTTCCTGCAACATTGGCTACGACCTTATTGGGATGTCATCTCTAGCCTGCTTAGCCACCGGAACCTTCTCTGATGATATTCCAACATGTCAAAGTACGACTATTAATTTGTCAATATAAGATTTTACAATGTAAATCTATTATGTGATTCATGTAAATCATTCTGTGGTGTGATGCTTAAAGTGAATTCTCATGCAACATGTGAGTTTTCACGCACATGAACTGTACTATTCTGCTTCTTCCTTTCAGTTGTAGTCTGTCCACTACCAGAAGTCTGTTCACGTGAAGTGTCTTCGGGGTCTGCAAACGCATGGATTGCGAGGAGCAATACAGATGAAATATCTTGTGAAATGAAATGAAATGACATAAGTGCCTTGACGGGGATAAAACCCACGACCTTCGCATCTACAGTCAAGTGTTTAAACATATATCACATTTCAATGTTATGCAATTCAAACATAATTTCTACACGAATACAAGCGGGAATTGGAACTGTCCTTGGGTTGATTTCTGGAAAGACTTTGCAATCGTTTCCTATGTATTGTAGCCGGGCAATGTGAACGCATTACCATTGTTATTTTCCTATCTTAATTGTCTCGGCAGTTGTCACGTGTAGCATCCCAGCTTTTCCGGCAAACCTCACCACTGTCAACACACAATGCGGTACAGAGATGAGGAGAGACTACAACACATCGTGCATGTATGAATGTCAGCCCGGATATGACCTCATCGGTAACTCGTCTGTCGTGTGTCAGGCTAGTGGGGCGTTGTCCGCTGATCTACCAACTTGTGAAGGCATGTCAATCTGACAATTATTATTAGAAAATTCACACGAATAATTTTAAACATCTTTTAGTTCTTGTAACATAGTCCAGGACTGAGTATGATAGTTTTAAATGTTAAAAGAAAAATCCTGTGTGCAATGTATATGTTTGTTGATAATTTCATTTTTAATACGAGTATGCATGGAAGGTATTAAATTAGGCAAACATCTCTATGCTATTGCTTGAACTATGTGTCGGAAATCTTCAGGGAAACAGAGTATAGTTATCTGGACTACGTATATTCTCAAGATGATCGTTTCGTATATGATAGCACCCAATGTGTTACACAATAGTCTTTTCAACGAAATGATTACAATTTGTTGACTTGTTAGATCGAGACGCTGAACATATGTGAATCGTACAAGTTATTCCAATGATTTTAATATATAACCTTACCTGACACAGCCAGAGATTGACAGAGCTAGGTTCTGGTCGAGGCTTCATTGAATCGTGTTTTAGTGTCAAATTAGTGTCAGCTTGCAGACTAGCGTTTTAACACATTTGTCCCTCTCGACCCAGGTCGAATGAGGGCACTGTTAACACTAATGAGGCTAACCTCGGTAAAAGTCTACATTACATCCGTAAGCTAAAGTATCATTAATGTGTGTCATATCTCTCTTTACACGTCCAGTCATTGACATATGTCAAAGGTTCATACCCTGCCCCAAGGTCTCAACCTGTACCGGGGGTATCAATATCTACGACTGTGTGTGTAACGCTGGATACACAACCGTAACGGATGACAGGACTCCATTCACCTGTGTCAACATCAACGAATGTGCCGGGTCACCCCAAGTGTGTGACACTAACGCATTGTGCAGCGATTTAAGTGGCAGCTACTTGTGCACCTGTATGGAGGGATTCACCGGCACCGGGACCTCTTGCGAAGGTATAGTACTTACACAAAGTACTGTACTTGTTGTGCCCAAATATATTTTGGACCAGACCACTGTCATGAATGAGCTTTCAAGAGGGACAAATTAGATATATTTCTGTTTCAGGAAGAAAAAATGTAGACAATTTTTAAAGTGAAAATAAATTGATTAATAAGGTGGTATCAATATTCAAATATGCACCTTGACGCCTTATATCGTAATTTCCCATTCACATATAATATTTTTTTTTTTTGTATCAATATTCAAATATGCACCTTGACGCCTTATATCGTAATTTCCCATTCACATATAAAAAAAAATTGAGCCCCCCCCCCCCCCCCCACTTCCAAACCAAAAAATAAGGAAAAACAAACAAAACAAAACAAAAATAGTACTTGTAGAATGAATAGGAAATGGTGAAAGTCTCTCAGTTATTTGTATCTCAACTTAAATCAGTATCGCAGTAGAAATGTCCCCTGTAACGGACCTCTATATATTATTGGAAATATAACAAGGGAGAGCTGAAAAATTTAATCTAGATTGTGTTGTGTATTCCCATATAAGGAGTAACCATTTCTATATGAAGTGCATGTGATCTCCACAGAGACTGTAAATTTCTTATCATTTTGATGATTCCAGAAACTCACAATCTACACTGGTGTGCTGTCACCGTGTGCTATAATATACAACCTTTTCCGAATCTTTCACAAGCGATCACAGGTCTAAAATATCTCAACTTTATCTTTAAATGTCACGGTTTAACTTCACCCACAGCCACTGAACCTTGTGCCCTGTCACCTTGTCTAAATGGAGGCACTTGTACGACTAGCGATGATGGAGCATCGTATGTTTGCACGTGTGCAGAATCGTACACTGATGTCAATTGTAACACTCAGATTAGGGAGCAAGGTAAGATAGGTGTGGGTGTGTACGTATATATGTGTATGTGAGAGTGTGTAGGTGTAAATGGAATGTTTCACCTGTATGTATGTGTATGCATACTTTGATTTATATTAATATTAATATGGCACCGGATTTAGTCTTGACAAATTGTCGAAATGGTTCACTGACTCAAGACCATGCACACCTCATATATATTTATATCGCATACTTTTGAATAAACATTATTTCTCTCAAACCACATCTACTCATCATTACGAAATATGTCATGATACATAGAAAATACAGTTTTTTTTTATTTTTATAAAATACTTTCGAATAAACAATACTTCGCGTGAACCCTATCTACCCGTCATATATTCTATGATACATGCAAATACTTTTAAAATCTTTATATCAAATACTTTCGATACTTTCAAATAACCAATACTTCTCTAGAATCCTATCAACCTGTCATGGAATATTTTATGATGCATAAGAAATATAGTATTGTTTAAAGGGATCGTTTAAAAATGTTAAATTTGAGATACACGGCCCTACATGTTATCAGTGTCTGTGATATTTGTGTAATATTGAAACCCTAAACAAATCGCGCTTCAAAATGATCAAGAAGTGCCTCAAAAAAGTAAAAATCTTCGAGTGACCGGTTTTACCATACTTGTTTCCCCAATAGACTGTAATGTTATGAAAACCGATTGGCAAACGGTTTTCAAAATTTGTAATTCCAATCATAAATATCTTGAAAGTCAGACAGGTGATCGGCTTGTAAAAGTCATGGGGTTCCTGACTGACCTAAAGGTATATAATTATCATTGCAGCATGAGCTAAATCCTGAATTTTGTTTCAGAATCTGATACAAAGTTACCGGATTCCTTTAATATATATATAATGATTAAATCACATTTGTAGGACCTCTTGCGGTTTTCACGAACCCGTTGTCTCAGATGGTAGATGCAGAGGATCGGGTCACCTTCTCCTGTTCCTTCCAGAACGCACGAAGTTACAGGTGGTACAAGGACAGCGTCCCCATCTTGGGCAGTGAGAACAGGTCCCCGTTAGTTATCAATCCAGTTCTGGCTGAGGACCAGGGATACTATTATTGCACTGCTGTCGGGGAGGACGGCCCTCCTTTGTCCACAAATCGAGCTTTGTTGACAGTCAATGGTTAGTTTGGAGTTTGTTGGCGAATAGTAGCATATGTTTGAAGAACCTAGTACGATCTTTAACTCTCCTAGTCTTATCTCCTACTCATATCTTTATCATACTTGTTTAACGTCCGTTTGTTCACGCTTTGTCATGTCCTTAACCTGTGTGAGGCGAGTTGTGGTTATTCTTTAAGGCGCCTGGACATTATAATGAATAATTACTCACAATACCATTATTTCCTTACATCAATAAGAAATAATATTTTTTTCTTAGTCAGGATTACCTTAACTTTAAAAAAGTGATTTGAGGGGGTAATGTAATTATATTAATCTTTTATATTAAAGCCAGTGCACTGGTTAAGATGCCCCATGTGTCAATCGTGTATGTGATTAAAGTTATCTATGTTTCGTTTAATCTGTTTCCTAAATTATATAATAGTTAATTATTAAAAGGTTTCTATTGCTTTTTTTGTTATTCGTTATGACTTTTGTTTCATTTCCAGGTGTTGATAACTATGTAGTTATGGCGTCATTCAACAAGACTTTCAACGACAGTCTTTCGGATAGAACTTCCTCATACTTTCAGCAGCTCTCAAAGGAATTAATAAATTTTGTGAGTATGATTATTAAATTATCTGATCTGCTGATTAATTTACTGCTCACTTTCATACTAAACCATTATCTTTTGTGAAATGTCTTTAAATTAATTTTGATCATAGATATTCTGAATTGTATCCTAATCATCTACAAATATTTATATGTCATTTATCTAAAAAGAAATAACCATTTATTCATTAATTAAGTCATATGCAATACATAAATGAAACATTTTAAAGTTGTGCATTACCCCCTTACAGTACACGTTTCATTTTACATGTACATAGCTTTGTTTCCAAATACATCTCTGCTTTTTGTTAGTGAATTCGTCTATGCTGTCAAGAACATTATACAAATATTCCCACAAGGAAACAAATTTGAATTCAATTCCTTTATATTCTTATTCACGTTGCATAGATTAGGTTGACTGGCACTCAAATGATATTCTGTGTTGCTTTCAGATCCTGACACCTCTCCAGAATAATTTTGAAGCCACCGTTGCAGTTGGAGTGAACATCTTCTCACCTGGAAGCGTGATTACAGAATTCGGTGTCTATGTATACAATGGTTCAATACCCGATGGTGAACAACTGTCCATCGTCAGTTCTACAATTACAAGCCTTGCTGAGGGGAGCCCTAACTTCCTGGACCCAGCTTCTGTTCAATCCTTTAGTGCAGGTGAGTTTTATCATTACAGTAAATGTTTGCTGATAACCTGATCGCCACTACCTTAAAAGGTCAACTCAAGGACAATTTAGATAACCTATTGTATATCCTTCAGAAATCATGGTTGGGTTAGGTAAGAAATCATTGTAATTTTCGCGCATTTTTCAAAGCTGATGGACAGGCTTTTTTTCTTCAAATAAAGGCTGTTGAAATTGCCATAAGTTGATTTCTCGAAAGTAGTTGCGATCGGGTTCGATGTACATGTGTTTTTCTGTATTCAAGCTATTTTCCTTTTGTGCTTATATGAAATTGATTTTTGCTCTGTCTTTATAGCATTCAATGTAGTTTCTAGCGTTCACATTTAGAGCTGCTTATATCTTCTAGCATCTGATCTAAATTTATTTGATACAATTTCTACGAATCTATCAATGTTTCATTACACGAAAACTAAAAACGCTCCATTGGTGATAACCTCCTTTATAGCTTTTTATGCTGCCCAGTCACCATTGCTTTCAATACTACTACTTTCGTAAATGAATCATACATAACGAAAGGAAATAAGACGTAGATATTACAGGTAACTTCAGCATAGATGATCCATTATGATAGCCACTAATAACCAAACGGGCGTTTCTGTATTACATGTATGTATGATTAATGCCCTTTTTGTTCTGAGTAGCGTATTGTTGCTGAAAGAATTGTGTTTTATTTATTTCAATAAGGTTAACAAAAACATGCATTCGGCCGCAGGCTGTTTTTTCAGCAAGTCCGTGTACAAAAAAAAAGACAATATTGCCCAAACTGACATAAGAAACGACTGCATATTATTTACACACACACAAAAATAAAAAAATTACCAAAGAAATTATTGTATAAAGTATATAAATTTTCCACCTAAAATCAACATATATTCTGATCATCTTGACAGTGACCTGTCCAGCCGGGACCTATGTGACAGCCTATGGCTTTGTGGCCATGTTTGAAAGTGGAGTCATCAACAGCAGAGCTAACTCAACCGATACAAAATGCCCTGATTATACCGTAAATCGTAAGTCATTTTCATCAACTGATGGTTCATGTTCTTGTATTTGTTTGCTTGTAAAAGCATGGCCAAGAAAATTATCCTACATTTGTGTCCATTTATGATAAAAAGGTTCTATCAATTGTAAAATGTTTTGAAAATAGTCTTATGTGAAAATGAAAAATAGGTCTACTTTGGAACGAGAAAAAAAAATCTACGTGCAGTAAAACTCTCTTGCAGGAAAACTGTGGTGATTTTTTCGTTGGGATTGATTCAATACGAAACGGTTAACCAGTTCATATTTGCTACCAGATAGTAGATAACTCTAAACATTTAACTGCAGGAGTGTAAAGTTGATAACCTTCTGAACTAAAAATAGGGTAATTGATTTGATCTCCTAATCTGCTAAAGCATGGATCATAAAAATGAACCTTTTATGTTTCTGCAGGGGACCATCGTGTAAAAGCCACTTGTGTTGGTGACACTATTCGAGCTTGTGTTTGGGAACCCCAGATGAACTGTGGAAGAAACCTGACTGCTGATAAACTTCTCATGATCATACAAAAGGTTCGTTACGGTCTATTCCTTTTAGGAACGCAACATAGCAAGGTGAAAGAGAAAGATATTGTTCCTGCAATATCAAAATGTGAAGGTGTTGTGGTCCAGTAAATAAGTATCTGTGCTATGAACCACAAGTTTGGTGGTTCGAATCCCTGTCGTAGCACTTACGTCCTTTGGCAAGTCATCAATCTACATATGGCACACTCCACCCACGAAACCCGGTAGGAATTAATTCCTTGAAATGCTCGAGCGCTGTAATGGCAGACGTGCTAAAGCCAGGGTAGTAATGATGGAGCACCAGGAGTAGCAGTATATCAGCCTTGAGCGCTGTACAATACTTCACTATCACTATTATAAGTATTAAGGACAAATCAGCCAGGTATCCCCCCGACATCGAAGGGGTAAAGCTTCGCATAAAATGAAAATGAAATTGGCACCTCTTGTTTTTACAGCTGTAGCGATTAACCGGACCGAACTAGTATCCTCTGAATAATTAATGTCTAAATGTTCTCTACTTTCTCTTGATACAGTAATCAACGTAATTTGTTTCAACGCTCCAATAGTCATATTTTACCAGCAAGGCGAGAGCAGGACGAGCCTTTAGCGATCTTAAACATATTTAAAGTCTATGGGTGGTATTCCGGTAGCGCGTACTAAGTTAGCGCGTACTTAGTTAGTTCACACTTTTATGGAGTGCCTGTTGCAAAATTATAAACCCTGTACAAATTATTTTAATCCTTCAATGAAAAGTGTCAACAACAAAAAATGCAATGAAATGGGAAGAAAAAGATAATATGAGTATGAACTGAATTTCTACAAAGTCTTTGGTAGATTATCTTTGTCATGAATATTGAAGGAGGAAGATGAAACCTAGCATTCCATAGAAGTGTGAACTAAAATTCTAGTTTAGTCTGGACTTAGTCCCGGCTTAACTTATGAGAATACCACCCTATGATACACCTTAAGCCATATACTGATAAATATCAGAAAACAGCAACAGATTTTCGTTTCATTCGATAGATATGAAACATAGTTTCATCTCAATTTAAGAAGCACATTGCAAGTTTCATTATAAAATGATATATTAAAAAAGTTTGTCATCATCATTGTTGTTAATAAACTGATTGCCTCTAATTTTGGCAGGCCAAAGTCACAGCGGAAAATGCAGAAATGATAGTTGAAGAAGTGGCAGAAATAACGACTATGACTGAAACCATTTCTACGGAAGGACTGAAGATTGTGGCAGATATCCTCGAAGATATCACAAAAATAAATTCTACTGATGTGGAGGTGGGTAGGAGATCATTCATCGCACGTGCATGACTAACATAATTTGGTTGAATGGCTTTTTGTTTAAACTCTCTGTTAAGAAAGCTGTAATGTTTCTTAATTTCATGCTGTTTCAGGAAAACATTAACAAAATAGGCTGATGACATTACAGCTACACCTTATGCAAAAAATGGATTAAGTTACGTAGCACAGCAATTTAAATAACTTAGGTGGGGCAAATACAAAGTTTTTTTTCGGACACCCTTTTAATACAGGGAATGCTAGGGTGACCAGCTGTCAACGCTAATTTGTTGATACCCGAACGGATATTTTTTCGCAATTGCACAATATTATAAACGTGTCAGACAATATACGGTATCATACTTTACAATTGTTTGCACCCCTAGTACTCACTATGAATATGACGGACAAAGAAAGCGGACAAAATATACAGTTCCTCAGGTAGATAAAGGAACATCCCTTCACTGCTATTATGTAAAAAGTGAATATGCATGCGACACCTGTTCTACACATTTTTACATAATAGTAGTGAAGGGATGTTCCTTTGTCTACCTGAGGAACTGTATATTTTGTCCGCTTTCTTTGTCAGTCATGTTCATAGTGACTTTAATACGTAGGCTTACAGCGTTGTTTACATTACAGCTTTGGTGTCTGAAGCTTTTAAAAAATCATTACTTGCCTGAAACTTAAAAGAAAACCGTGTTTTAATTCTCCAAAGAAGAAAAATGCGAGATTTGGAGTTTGAAAAGTTGGATTCCCTATATACAAACTTCAGAATCACTAATTAAGGGGGATAAAAATACAAAACAAATTCAAAATCGGAATTGTAGCAGCGGAATATCATGACGGCAACAGGAATATTAACGCCATTTTGCAAGACATTAATCTACATTGACACTCTCCACCCAGGAGATAATTCGTACCTGCGAGGCAGCCAGTGTAACTGTTTTTGTCATTGCTCAATGTGGATGCATGTGAACGGTGAAAAATGGTAGGAACACTCCCTAAGAAGTGGGGATGGTATACATTTTTGTGTGGGCTTGAAATCCAGAGGGTAATACATACTTTGAGGGGCACGTTTAAAACTAGAGCCCAATATGATTTTGAAACTGCACTTTGCAGGGGGCATAGTGTAGTCTTAAGATCACAAAGGAGCCAAAGTTTTATCCGCGACCAACATATTCATCAGTCAATAATTGTGTATTTATATGCCACATTAGACAAATGAGCATTATCCCCAAAATACACATACCCCCTTCAAAATGTCAAATTTCCCGTATTCACTGCCCGTCCTTGCACTGTACTCGCGAATAAATTGTGTGCTCTGTCAATATATTTCGCTATTAATACTGCCCAGCATACACAAGTGAATGTAATGCATGCAGTTTTTACTAATCAAAAGCCTAGAATCATGCAGTATGCGTGATCATGCCGTATGCGGTTAATAACACTTAACCATAAAGCCGTTCAGACATAACTCTGTAAACCGCGGCATTTAATAATTTATGGATAAAATGCAAAATGCTTCACATGTCTGTACCATATAGCACTGAACTCTGTTAATATGCGGTAATATGACCTTTGATGCGCGCAGTTGCCATTCATTGGAAGCGCTTAGAGACTAATTAATTGTGATTCGCGCTATATAAAAGCTGAATATTATTATTATTATTATTTTACGCGTTTTATAAGATGTTGAAGCGGGTCCTAATCAAATGATTGGTTGAGAGCGTACACGTGACCAGGCATTTATTTTGCCCAAAACATAATTTTACTTATGACCGGTCATTACTAAAATGATGTTTTAAAACATCATTTTATAAAACAAATAAAACAAAATCGTATAATTTACACATCACTTTGTTCGGGCATTATTAAAATTACCCACACTCGGTACCTTCAAAACAGTCCAAACACCCTCGGCTACCGCCTCGGGCGTGTTAGACTGTTCCAAAGGTACCTTGTGTGGGTAATTCTTACTAATGCCCTCACTGCTGTGTATTATTTGTATATTATAAAATGGATTCAAGAAAGTAGCCAATGAGAAGCGTCGAAATGGATCACCTGTGCGTGCATAAATAAATAAATAAATTTATACCATATTCACGGGGAATGCATTTTGGCGATAACATCCGTCAAATTTTCGACTTAATACTCATAAGGTAGACCCATCTTATAGTACGGCTTGTTTCTAGCTCGTGCATTCGTGATATGCACTGCACTTGGTTAAGTCACAGTGAGACGGACATTAACCTCTACAATTATTAAAGTCTCGTTCATCATTCTGATGTGACTTATCCTGCGCGCAGTGCGTATTTACAAATGCACTCCAGACATTTATTATTTGAATAGGCCTAATAACGAGAAGAAAAATACACGCCGCAATTTACCGCATCATATCCGTACGAGCTCGATCTATTTAAAGTACATTCAAGTATCAATGTGATGCGCTATATTATACAGATATTGACCGGTAGGGTGTGTAATATAACATGCTTTGGACCGCCGGAGTTATATTTCCCCGAGGGGTTATATTTTTCCGAAGCGCACAGCGCTTGATTAAGACTAATGGCATGGTATTATTAGACTCTAATCTAATCTTTAGATAGATCTAACGTTAGATTTCTGACAAACGAAATAAAGTTGTCTACTCACCCAATTTCATATCTAATTCTTCCAGAACTTGTCAGTGTTTCCAACAAATCCCAACAAATCCAATAATACCAATAATACCATGCAAATAACTTTAAAGTTCAACAACCTCCAACGGGTCAAAAGTCACAATCAGCTGTTCAACATATACGAACGCAACATATTTGCAGGGTGCTAGGGTGCGGTTTTTGTCTACTTGTTAATGATCTCCACAGTAGGCCTACACTGATGAAAGTGATACTGCACAACCTTTGTCTGGTCGAAATCAAGTTTGTTTGACACAAAATCCATAGTTTGACTTTGAGGCGCAGACTGTGAATTTGGTCCTGTGACTGTGAGTGTGACTTGTTGGGGGTTCTGGTCTTCGAACTCATCGCTAGTCTCTGCCTCTGGTCCTACTCCTAGATCTACAAGATGAAGTTGAGGCTGAGGCTGAGCTGAAACGTCAGGCGTAGATTTAACGTTAGTTAGATGACGATGATGATTCTACATGATGGTCCTAGTAGTAACTAGCTTCAATGCTAATGGTGTTCATTCTGTTCTTCGAACCGTTTCTGCCAACAACCTGATGATCATACCGGCACACTTTGTTGTTCTTGATCTACTGACCCGTATCCAGCATTGACATCTTCAGAAGCTCTTGAGCTTGGCTGTTGCCAAATATAGGAAAAGTCAGGGTTCAAGTGTGAAATGTAATCACAAAACGTCTTCACGGGGAAAGTTTCATTCTTTGTCTTAATACATGCGACCACACTGGCTCCTTGTCTTTGTCTTTGTCTTCTCTGGGATTTTTCGTCAACTTGTCCTTTGCTAGATAAACGTACCTCCTGTTATTGGAATATGTAGCAATGGCAAAATCATATAGCTTAATTTAGATCTAGATCTCAGTTTATAAATACAGCGTTCTGGAGACCTTAAGGAATATAGAACGGTCCAACGCTCGTGAAGACATAATTTTGCAAAAGTCTTCCTTGCTTATACTAGGCTATTTGTGTCTTGTTGCACCCTTTTCCTCAGCTTTGAGCTTATGAAGGACTGCAACAAACATGTCGTTCGCACGTCTAAATTCAACACTGTTTACGATGTCATTTGGCTTTGTTTTAAGACAGTGTTTCTGGAGGCCATAGCGTATTGTGAGCATGGATCCTCTTTGCGTTAAGTTCGCCATTTCCTCGCTGCACCTCTGCGTAGATTAATCGAAGGCAGCGCATAATTCTTGCTCGGAGTATTCCTTCTCCACTTTTTCGAAGTCAAGAGACTTTACCATGCAGTAGCAGTTGAATATATTCAATGCTTGTTTTAGCACATTTTTAGCAGATTTAGAATCCTTGTTGTCCCATAGCTGATGATGATCTAGTTTCTCATTGCTCATAAACATGAATCAGGGCTCCATTTCGAAAGGTTGTTGTGGTACTGCGTCGCGCGCGACGTGTAAAAAGTAGAACTTAAAATTCGCGGGTCGAATTTGTTTCCCATCGAGACTTTCTATCATTGATCGATCACAAACGATTGTCTGCTTTAGTCCCATGTAAATGATATCTGTGTAATTGGTGGCAAACAGTCCACACGACTAGAGGACGACATGCATTGATTAAAAAATATATTAATTTCACCAGCTAGCGTAAATATAACCATCGAAAGTGACCGCCCAGGCAAATATAACAATTACGATCCTCGCAAGTACCGTTACGTCACGAGCTCTGGACCATTCACATCTCAGTATCTGTCTAAGGTACCTAATATCAATGCATATTATTATCATAGCTATTATTGTTGTTGTTGTTATTATGAGTAGTTTTATTAGTGTTATTATGCAGTTGAAATGGCAGGAAATAACCAAAAATTAATTCTTGACAAACAGGTGACTCAGTCTGTTGTGGATATTGCGAGCAACATTGCGAATATACCAGAAGAAGAACTAGAAATGGCTGAAGACAAGAATGGCGCTCCAAGCCGTGTGGTTATATCCCTTGAAGCACAACTCTCTGTAGTTGAGGTGCTAAATGAAACTCTTCGGATCGTTGAGCCCAATATTGCCGCAGAGGTGAGCAACAAAAAGACATGTGTTAACTATTTCTATATTAAAGGTACTATGTCCCTTTTTGCAGCCAACCTCAAATGCTGTAGAACTTTGCAGGCCCCTTCCAGAAATCCCCCAAAAGGAAGAAAATGCAATAAATTGTCAAAAATTCATTGCATTTTCCCCCGGCCCCCAACAGGAAAAATTCCTCTGTGTGGCAATGCCTTGAACCATAATGCATGGCCCTACAGAGGAATTTTTCCTGTTGGGGGCCGGGGGAAAATGCAATGAATTTTTGACAATTTATTGCATTTTCTTCGTTTGGGGGGATTTGTGGGGGCGGCCGCGTACCCTAGCAAACACTGCGTACAGTCATGATTCAGGAGCTAAGCAATGACCTCGTTACTGTGAGGCCCCAGGATAAAAATCGTGTCGATCAGCTATATATTAGTGCCCTTTTGTGAGGCATTAATCCTCATTACTGTCAATTATGATTTAAGGACGTAGGTTCCCTAGCTGATTAGCATAGTAACACACATATGATTTAGCAGTCACGCAAAACAAACACTCGCAAATTAATATTCAATAAAATCTGAGAATGTATGCCATTATCTAGATCTATTAGAAATAAATAATTTTTAAAAATCCTTCCCTAAACTGGGGTAAAAATAAATATTCCACCATTATGACCAACAGTGTATATACATGGATTTGACTCATTCATAGAAAACTGTGTGCTGGAGGTGTCATAAAACAATTTTTTTAAACACTTGACTGGAGTTGTGAAGGTCCTGGATTCGAGCCCCGGCACGACACTTGATGTTCTTTGGTAACACAATTATCCACAGTTGCCATTCTCATCCAAGGTTTTTAAAGGGTTATCGGTAGGAAGGAATTCCTTGAATGCTGTGAGCACGAAATCTGTTCCTTAGCCATAGGCGGAGTAATATGTCAGCGCCTTGAGCACCTAGCGTGGTCGATATGAACACTTTATATAATTGTCAAATATCATATCTATTTTTGTGTGTATCAGGTACTTGATCTGACTGTGGATGAACTCAGCCAGGGTATAACCGTTTTCATGTCAGCTACGGCCGATGGAGGAAGTATTTCAGACGAGGATTTTCAGGTGACAGGAGGCGATCTTACAACAGAGCCAGATGCGCTTGAAGCTCAGGCGACCCTCTTCGTTCCATCAGTCTTAGCAGATAGGTTCTCCGGGCTGACGGGCCGGGTGGTCATCACCACACATTTGAATACGGCCCTCTTCAGGGACAGTGAACTAACGGAGTTGAATCTGAAGGCAAACGAGACGGGATTCATGCGAAAGTTGAATTCGAGGATCATAGCGGCGTCGATCAATAACGAAGAAATCGAAAACTTGGAGAAACCCGTGATGATTGCATTTACTCCTACCAATCCGGTGAGTGCATTCTTATGCTTTATCAGTGTTAATTGAAGTGCCACGAATGTAAAATGTGACAAACTTGAGCGCTATAAAAGTACCCACTGTTATTATTTTTGTTATCATTTGTAACATGGCAATGGCTCAACTAAAATGTTGCTGTTGATTTGAATAACATTACAAAACAAGTAGAGAAACAAATGCGTGGGCACAATGATGGGAAATGTGGCAGTGATTCAATGTAAACTAACCTCTTTCATCTAATGATTTTGCAAATATTCCAAAAGATTGGATATGAACACACAGATGAGAGGATGATGTGAAGTGACATATCAATTCGGAGCAATTGTAGAGTAATTGGGTTGGAGTTTGCATATTGGACGAGACAGTATTATACAAAGTACAAGTAACTCTTGCACCAGATATTTTCCAGTGGCAGAAATAGTTTTCTTTTTTATTTGAGATGTTTATATATTTTATTTCCAAGCCCTGATAATTGCCATATTTTGTTTTCCTTTCAAGAATGGGACAAATGCCACGTGTGTATCTTATGACTTTGATGATAACCAATGGTCCACGCGAGGATGCATCAAAACAAGTAGAGACAGCATAGACAGAATTACTTGCGAGTGCGATCACCTTACCAACTTCGGCATTCTCATGGTTTGTATCACCTTTGTCTGTCACGTAACGTACTGTTGCTTGGGATCTGTGTGTAGCCTCTGTGCAAAAGTTACAGCAATGGCACAGGAAAGCTCAAAATCCTCATCTAACCCATTGTCTTCAATATTCATGATATCAAAGTGTTATTTTTTTTAATTTGTTTGTGAATTGTGTAAAATTGTTTGTTAATTGCTAGTTAATTACATTGAATACCATATTAAACAAACCTTACTAAATTGATATAGCATGTATGAGGAAACTAGAAAAGCTGAACTTACATGTACGTAAGGCGTGCCGCCTCCCCCGTTCCCATGTTCTGGATATATCCATTTAGCTTCAAAGCACACAAAGTTTACTTCTACATCAGGATACGACAGACAATATGCCTCGGAATAAATTCATGTTTGATGCACCGTAGACGCCACCCAAGTTCCAAAAGACGGATATATATCTTGAATTGTTTACAGGATATCTATGGAGGAGAAGGAGTGTCACCGGGGGCAGATTTCATTCTGGAGATCATAAGCTATGTTGGTTGCTGTATGTCAATATGGGGCCTTGTCATCACAATCCTCACATATGCTTTTAATAAGTGAGTACCATTTTTATAATCAGGGATAATATGCAAATGGACAGTATAAGGTATCTGATCTTGTGATGTCCAACACGTTGATTGATTGATTCGAATTCGAGTTTATTCCATTTCTTTAATTTTATCAATTGTTTGCACAAGTTCCCAAGTGGTATGAAATCGTAAGCAAATCGTATTAATTAACTTAATGTTTGGTCTCAGAAAAGCTCCAGTTGAGCAAACAATTTAATACCGTCACCAGTTTTACAAAACTCATAGAGATGCTCGGTAAACGTAAAATGTACATTAGACTTGCCCGTAAACATAATTTTGACAATTGAAATATGCTACCATATCGCATTTTTTTTAGAACAGCTAGCAGCTGTGTACGCTAGAAAAATCTGTTGTGAGTCACGATTTTGTACATACCAGTACATAGAAAATAACACGGTCCGAAAATTAAAATCCTTTCTTGTTGTCCGTACTTGATGCCCTTCAACTCGTGTCTTCTGCGTAATATGATCAACTTTTGAGCAAGGAAATATCATGGAATCTTTTAAAGGGAACGTCGTCCTAGGAGATCTTTGAATAATGCTCTCAAAACTCTGTCCATTTATAGATAATTGCCAAAACGACATATCACCTGCAGTTCCAAGAGCCAATATTTGTGTGACACCCAGAGACAGCATTAACCATGTAAAATGTGTTAAAATATATATAATTAATATGGTTTTGTCCTCTGTTCTAGGAAACTTCGTGATCGCAAACCCAATCAGATCCTGCTGTCCCTTTCCAGTTCCCTGCTCTGTCTCTACATCGTCTTCCTGGTCATGATATCTGTTGACACAGAACGAGATGTGGCGGAAATTAGTCCCCTGCCTTGCTGTATCCTAGCTGGCTTCCTCCACTATTTTACCCTGTCATCTCTATTCTGGATGGGAGTCGAGGGCTACAACATGCATATTCTCTTCGTTCGAGTTCTTAACACGTATCTACCGCGCTTTATGCGGAAGGCTTCACTGTTTGCATGGGGTAAGCCACCGTCCATTGATTATTTGCTTTTTTACTTGATAGATTAAATGCCATTTTGCCAAAAATTTGTTACATGATCGCAAAGGCTTTCCAAAAAATCAAGCTCAAGAACTTTCAATAGCTTTATCCATCACCTGTTGAAAAGTGTGTACATTACAATGACTTATTACATACTGAACTGAACAAATTTCTAAAGGATATTCAATAGGATATTGAAACTTTTCCTCGAAAGTCTTTGGGATCGTGCTCAGCAAATAGAGTTTGATTTAAACTCTAATTTAACAAGCTGTTGATATTGGCTTTTAATATGAGCAATATATGTTGAATAAAACATAGTATTAACTCCGACCACAAGTCTAGTTTTTCCTTCGTTTGTTCCTTTAAGAATTGATGTTGACGTTGATGACAATGGTAATAATAAAGTAACCATTCCCTTTTTTCCTTGCATTTAGGAGTCCCTATGGTGGTTGTTGGAATCACTGGAGGAGCAGCGAGGCAGCACTACGCACGGACAGATTTGTAAGTGTTATATTTAATCCAAGAAGTATGCCACCGTGCTAAAATAAAATAAACAAACAAACAAACAGGAATCTAACTTATAAATCAACCAGGAACATTATGAAACATACATTCCCGCTCCTTTTGCTCTCATTTTAATCTAATGACAAAAAAGGGCAAAAAATGACTTGCTTCAGGAGAGAGAGAGAGAGAGAGAGAGGGAGAGGGATGGAAAGAGGAACAATTGGTGTGCGGCTACTTCTATTTAAATGCTGAGATATACAAAATAGACACATGCTACTTAACTACTGAATTTATCAGTCTTAATACATGAAAGGTTTTTGTTGCATTTAAAAAAGGTATTGTGTATGTCAGTTTACTACCTCGGTAATTACCAAATAAATAACAATGACATGACAACAATAACTGGTTTACATGATAATACAAATTAATTACAGTAACACAGAATTGAAATATTTGTTATGCAACAAACATGTACATTGAAAGGAGAAAAGCTTTGACCGATTTTGTTTTAGGAGAACAGTGAAAGCGCAGACGGATTCCATATATCTGGGCCAGTGTGGCAAATGGATTTAAGGGCTAGAACAGTATTGGGATTGCACAGATTGTTTCGTAAGGTAGAAGTAAAGATATATATATATATATATCTCCATTCCATTGAAACAGAATAGAAAATGTCACAGGGAGCTGTGTTTGTTTAAAGGCGAAACATGAAAATGGCAGTTTGTATAAAAATTGATATAATTAACTGTTCAGGGTAACCAGCATTTGAGAAAAGAACTTTTAACAAATAAATAATATCTGTATTCCACTTAATGTTTTGCCATATTAAATTACAATATGAAATAAAAGGTAATATCCTGGTATTTTACAGCGTTAATAAGATATTCGAAGGAACATAGTGACGCAGTTTAAAGAATATGCCTACATTACGGGATACGCTTTCTGCAATATATTTCACATGATCATTCCACTTCAGATTGTCATTGAACTCCACTAAAGAACTCCACTCAAATTTAGTACTTTTAGTCTTTTAAATAACCACACCATCCACAACAATTTCTATAGGAGGTCCCTCAGATTTTACATTCTGGAAATGAATAAAGTTTGTCTTTTTCAAATTCAATGATAATTTGTTGCACTCAAACCATGCAGATAATGTTGGTAATTCATTATTCATGGTATCAATAAGGGAAGGAAGTTAAAATCAGAATAAACTACATTAGTATCATCGGCAAATACGACAAGTTAGGTGTGTTTGAAATACATACACACAAATTAAGAATAACACAGGACCAAGAACAGATCGCTGCGGGACACCACATGAGATTGGTAATAAATTAGATTCGACATATACTTACACTAAACATATTGCTTTATGGGTTGTAAATAATCATTAAACCATTGAAGAGGTAATCCTCTTACACTATAGTTACGAAGTTTATAAGGGTGTCAATTGCCTTGCTAAAATCCATAAATGCTCCTAATACATGATTACGATTAGCCAAAGGCATTTGACACTCTGTCGTACAAATGTGCGAAGGCAAGATCGGTGGAATGGAATTTCCTGAAGCCTAATTGATTTTCGTGATATAATTTTTTTGTAATTGAAAACCATACAGTCTCTTATACACTAGTCCAGATTCAGTCCGTTCGTTCTTTTTATCCCCCACACACATCGCGGTCTCTCCACTGATCGCGCAATCCCCAAATTTCCAGTCCGTTCGCAGGTTCGTTCTTTTTATCCCCCACACACATCGCGGTCTTTTCACTGATCGCGCAATCCCCAAATTTCCGTCCACACGAACAGTATTCAGGACCCAGATTTAGAGGAATGGCTAGGTCTACTTTCAACGTTGAGGGTGTGTTATTTTATCAGCTGATTGGGTGCGCTAAACGAAAACGGTACAGAGGCTGGACTACTTATACACCAGCTTTTTTAAATCTTCGAGAAACTCACAAGAATCGATACTGGACGATAGTTTGACACTAATGACGGATCATCTTTTCTATATATTGGTATAACTTTGGCAATTTTAAATGACTTCCCGCTATAGAGTACGATAGATTAATTATTTTCTGTAAATATCTCACTTAATACACTGAACGCAATTTGTTTAAGCATATTATGCTAATTGCTATCATGTTAACATGGCTCCAAATATGTGACACGTTAATGTGTTATGCATTCCCACCCAAAAAAACTGTGTAGGTTGTTTAAAGTCTAACCTACTCATTTCATAAATGGCTGAATGTTTGGAGGACTTAAATCAATATCTTCCTTTTTCGCAGTCCCAAGACTGATCTGCAATGGCTAAAATATGATGTTCATGATTACAAAAAAGATTCAATATTAAAATAGTCCAATCAATGCTATTTAACAATAGTAAGAATTATTAGAGACATACATGATATTTCATGTTCATAAAGTTTCATTGATGTTTTACGCATATTTTTGTGTAGTAATAATGTCAAAAAGAATGAAGTCGATTAAATTCAATAGAATAACGGACTGTTGCACTGGTTATAAGGAATATCCTTCATGATATTGGTGTCCGGTTCGTAGTAAATTAATTTAATTAAATCGATCTTTAATACAGATTCATCATTAATATAATTGATAATTCATTATATAATAAATTGAAATATGAATATGTATCTGTCGTCGTTGTTATTTTTGTAGTTGCTTCCTTGAGTTCTGGCCTCTCATCGGTGGTCTCCTGATTCCAGTTGGTTTCATCATGATCTTCAACATCATCATCTTCGTTCGTGTCATTATACGACTGAACAGAACCGTCAAAGGAAGACAACTTGATAAGACGGAGAAGCGCCAGCGCCTTCGACGTTTCCAGAATGCGGTGTGTATCCTGACTCTGATGGGCCTAACATGGTCTCTAGGTTACCTGAGCATCATCCGACCGGCCAGTGAGGTCGTCCAAGGAATCTTCACCATCCTCAACTCTCTGCAGGGATACTTCATCTTCATGCTGTACTGCATGCGCCAGCCTCAGGTTCGCAGGACATGGCGCTCACAGTTCAGCTGCTGCTTGTCGAAGTCTTTTGCGGCGTCCGGCGGCATCACTTCAAGCTCTGGCCAAACTAATTCGACGTTCAAGAATAGCTCGGCCAGGCTCAGGGGACAAAGAGGCAACCAACATGCAGGGCTGATGTCTAACTTCGATTCCAGTGGGTTCCGTCCGGAGACAATAATGCGTTCCCAACCTGAGAGACTGCCTAGAGTTGCCTACCAAAACGATGGTGCCGAGTGGTGATTTGATAACTATAACGAAACTTGATAAATGTTTTAAAGGCAGATTGCGTTTGGTACGGAACTACACAGAAATAATAACGGTGATTTAAAGACACAAGTAATAATGGTTTGAAAATATTAACCCATGCAGTCTTTCAACCAAAAAGACAATTATGTTTTTCAACTAGCGACATGCAATTTATTCAAACATGTTAATACTTTCATACATAGAAGGTCATTGGTGACATAGGGAATACCAGTTGACCATATTTGCATAGTAAATTCAGCATTTGTCATGTCTGTTAAATTGCTATTGATGGAGCGGAGTCGTTGGTTATCAACTACCCTGTTTATTTATACATCACTTAAATGTAGTCATCAAACAATTCTTCTTTTCAGCTATATTTCCGATAAACTTATTTCGACTCAAATCGTAAAGGTGTTATCACCAGGCGCGTAGCCACGGGGGGGGGGGGGGGGGGGTGGGCACGGGGGGGGGGGCACTAGCCCCCCCTAAAATTCCCAGGATCGGTTGAAATTTTGTAGACCCCTTTTTTTGACCTCGATCGATTACATGTATGTGCCCCCCAAACATCAAACTCTGGCTACGCGCCTGGTCATCACGCGGGTTGTGATAATTAATTTGAATATTAGTGTAATTTGCCAAAAGTGTTTTTGCTTTGTGTATAGTGTCGTACGTGGATTGTTTTGACCAGCACGTTAAACAAAACATTGTGAGGTTGATCATCACTAAGATGCGCGACACGCATGGACCATGTATTATTTTGCTTGACGTGTGGTACAGACTATTAGTTTTAGTTCCTTATCTCTCTGAGCCTATTACCCGTCTATTTTAATTAGTTTTATTTAGATGATCTCGGTTTGATAGAGTGCTAATATGTTGCATATTTTCCGTCCTTTCAAGAATTCCAGTTTGGAAAAAATTTGTAACGGTCACTGAAAATCACAAAATTGGTGTCAATTGATATGTTATGAATTAATAATTGACCGCCTTCTTAACGTTCAAACTCATCTAAAATAATGCATATTTGCATTCATATAAGTTGTTTATAATATTTCAAACTTTTTTTTCGTGTGATTTTGTATTGACGTTTTAATGTTTCTAATTGTTTTGTATTTGAACGAAGTTTCTTGATCAAATGAAGTACTGCAAAATATATATATATTCATTTAAAATCGGCAGAATTTCTGGGATTTTGCATATTTAGTCGGATGTTATAGTAAAGGGGGATATGCACATTTTTAAAAATAAAAAAGCCATTGATGGTTTTAGTTTCTAAACGAGGTAATTTGAACATTGATCGACTAAACCTTGAATATTTATCGACTTAAGTTTAGCTAGCACAATCAAATAGTACATTAATGGAGAGTTGGGAATTGTAATAAAGTTTTCTGCTCCTATCCATGTAGACCCTGTGTACCGTGTGAGTCAAATAAAAGTTTACATCTCGAAAATTGCTAATTATTTTTAAAATCTTCTATGAACAGTTAATTATTATACATCAGATCTTATGAAAGATTATTTTATCCCGAATCATATAGAATCATTTTATGTGGTATGTGTTCAAGCTTGGATGAACAGGAGGCATTGTTTGCGAGAGTGCAAAAATCGGGTTGCGCCAAAGTTGCTTATGTGATGTTTGAATGAAACAATTAGGATTTTGGTATTAATTCGACCTTTGCAGATCAAAATAACATCCTTAACAAAATTAATCATGCCACACATATCAAATATCGAGTATCAAATACCAACTAACATTTTCGCGCGCGTGTGTGTGTGTGTGACTTTGCTTCTGCAAAAAGCATATGCAATGCGTTTTATACATTCAATTAATTCTCTCTCCGCTAATCCCAACAAAATACATACTGTAGGCATCACTTTGGCGCAAGTCGATTTCTGCACTCTCGCAAACAATGCCTCCTGTTCATCCAAGCGTGAACACATACCACACAAAAATGATACCAATTGATTTGGGATAAAACACTCTTTCATAGGATGTATAATAATTTACTGTTCATAGATGACTTTTAAAATAATAAGCAAATTTCTAGGTGTAAACTTTTGTTTGACTCACACGGTATATAGATCGGATATATTGCTACTTAGTAGGAGGTAAATTAAACATGAGGCTATTGAGAATGTGAGTGTATTCCGAGAAAGAAAATGTTATTAAGAATAAGAAGCATAGTTACTGTGCAATATGTGAACAAGTGCTGAATATAATATTATGTTATGAAATAGGGATTAGCCTTTCAGTAAATGATGTTTAAAAAGTGTTTAACGTGTTTTTTTAACCTGAGGAATTAATGAAATAATAAGATTCATGGTTATGTAGATAAATATTCATTGAATAGTAGGTGATCAAAGAGATGTCTTCTTCTGTTTCTTCATTTCATGTTAGTAATGCAGCTGAATACAGGTCTATTATTACCGAGCAAGGACTATGATTTTTGTTGAAATCCTTTAGTCAAGAGTAATATACAAACAATGATATTTAGAAATCCCTTCTAAAACCCCGTCTTAATTGGAAACTAAAGTCGCGGTGACGTCCGGACGTCGTCAGGACGACTATTTACCCACTTCCAATTAAGACGCGTCAATCGGGGTAACATCCGGACGATATCGAGGTAAATTTCACCCTAGACGAGCTAGGGTGATAGGAGGGTGACGTCCGAACGACTTTCTGATAAACGGCCTATTAAGACGCTCGCGGAATGTTACCTGGGTAAATTACGTCATCGCCGTGAAAAAATGTATACAATACCCGTAATTTACATTTATTTATTTATTTATTTATTTATTTATTTATTAAAACATTTATCAGCTCGCGCCAGCTGATCGCGATGAACAGGTGGCGGTTGTTATGGTAACCTACCCGGGTGAGGTTTTTGCGGATGGCTGATTAATACGGTGTCCAAAAGCTCACCACGTGTTTTACAATCAGACCCCCCACTGTTTCTCATCCACATATCGCTCGGGTGAGATCGAAAAAGTTCTAATAAGACGGGGCTTTAGTCATAGCTCTTTTATCTGTTCACCATTTTATTTATCATTTCGCTTTATTTTATGAAATGGAGTACCATTATATCGATGTGTATAAGCAAGTTGGTGGTGCGTTCTAGGTTTAGGTTTATGGTTTATTCATTTATATTTTAGTCCTTTACACTTTATTGATAATGATGATAATATGTATTTTTTTTAAAGTATGAATAGTGCACAATATTAATAGTGATAATAATAATAATAATTATAACGAGAATTATAATAAAAGGCCCGTGGCGGTTTTATATCTAAACGAGCGTTTATACCCGCGCTAAGCCAATTCATGGAGGCAATTTACCCATACCCCGGTATTATTCCAACGAGTTCAATGTTAGATTTTATAATCCTTTTCTTTGTGCATTGTCGCCCTCATCGGGCGCATTAAAGACTAAACCTGTTAATGACGTAATCCTACGTCAGCAAATTGACGAGTCGTGTGTAACGATCAGAAACGTAACTTGTTCAGGACTTTGTGCACTCGATGGAGGGGGAAAGGGGTAGGGGGGGGTTACATGTCGTTGGGGAATAGGAGAGAAGAACCGATAGTCTTGTTTCTTCCCTCAGTGGAGAGGCAAGTCGGATCGGGAAATGGTAGATTGATTTTAGATGATAATAACGATAATGGTGATGGTGATATCGAGATGATAATTATATCAATAATAATAATAACAATAATAATAATAATAAAAATAATGATAATAATAATAATAATGATAATGATAATGATAATAATGATAGTAATACTAATAATAATAATAATAATACCACTAATGATAATAATAAAAACAATATTATTATATCCATCCAAGATGAAAGTGCATAGCAGAGACTTTTTAATATTGATGTTATTGAATTTTGGGGTTAAGTTTCATAATAATGGTACACAACATGATATTGACGTCGTTTCATTAACAAAGTTGATATTCAAGATGATAAATATCAGATCAATATCCAAGAAATTGTAGTTATATGTTTTGAATTATATTGTATAGCGTAGGATGTAGGTACGTTCACGTAACGGTCGAATCGTCAGAAGTTAACATTAGTGATACGAGACTAGCATTTCATGTGCTCTTACTCTTTTGGATTTGTCTTTATTTTATATATTTATAACATCCTGTACATTGCTCTTTTTGTATTAAAAGCAAGTGATCTTTAATGTTCACATATCCTTTCGTCTTTGTATATGAATAAGGCTGATGTTACACTTTTCACACGACTGTGCGATCAATTCTTCATTTTCTTTTCATGACGATCCATCCGTATCTTTTTATGTTCATCCATATGTACATAGGTTTTTTATACGGAAAATAAAACCAAACCAATACTATATGAAACGGAGACAAGTTATCCACAAACGGGCTGTGATGCCAAAATGCCCAATGTTGAAACTGAAATTTCAGTAGTTGATTTGTTAGTTTATTTGGTCCCTATTATCATTTAGAAAATTAGTTGTAGATCAGATGAATGTGTAGTTTCCTCACTACACCCGGTAATATAATACTTGATGATTGCATGCAGCAATCTTTCTTTTCCTGGCCAAGAAAATGAAAGACTTGATTTGAGTTTATGCTGTTCATAAATATTTGCAGGCACGTACAATACACGAATCATCCAAAACGTGAGAGCAAAGCATTTCGAACAATGAACTATGGGGACTACGTGATGTATCAGTTTAATAGGTCCGTATATCATGATTCAAAGACACATGTAGTAATGGTTTGAAAACGTGCTTCAAATTTCGAGCAAATCAACTCAACTAAATATCCGTTGTATTAATTATGGGGACTACGTGATGTGTTAGTGTAATAGGTCCATATATATATATATATATATAATGATTCAAAGACACAAGTAGTAGTCATGGTTTGAAAACGTGCTTCAAAATGTTCCCGTCACCAGACTCCCTTTGCTTCTAAAATTGGCTCTAACTGATTAATACATATTATGTGCTCCAATCATCGGCTACCTTTAAGAAGACCGTTACCTAGCGCGTACGCAGGTTTTTGGGGGGGTTAAAACCCCCTCAATTATTTTTTTGTTTTGTTTGCTAAAGGGGGGGGGGGTGTCGAGTAAAAAAAAATGTCATGCTTCTCCCCCCCCCCCCCCCCCAACTGAGCGAAATATCGGTCGGCACGATCTTCAATTTTCTGGGACCAAAAAGGGGGGGGGGAATTATTGCTCACTACCCCCCCCCCCCCCCTTTTTTTTTTTAAATCCTGCGTACGCCACTGGCCGTTACTGCCGTTGACAATATACAAAGTTGTTAACTACACGTTTATTCGTTTATTGACGTTTCTCTTTGGTTTGTTTCCGGGTGATGTCGTAAAAAATGCAGCCATTATTTCATAATTTTTTTTTGAAGAAGGATTTCATTTCCCTATCATAAATTCTTAACTGCAGACCAAGAGAAGTGGGAAGGGGGTTCTTTGCCGACAAAAAAGGGGAATGTAAGAAAAAAAGAGAAATATGAAAAAAGAAGAATGGTCTAGTTTGTTTGTTGTTTTTATGTTTTGGTTTATTTTGCTTGTCAGATAATTTTCGGACTTGTTACCACACCCTTTAGCCAACCCGCCACTGAGTGTGTATTTCGAAGGTATTTTGAAGGTTTGTTTGACAATGGGTACTTTATGTCGAGATCATGCTGTCATAAATGCACCATAAATATAGGTTTGCAGATATTCATTGAAATTCGGGATCAAAAGCAGAAGTTAGAATTGATCAATACACGACTTGACAGTTTTAGAACGAAATCCTCACGAAAGAAAATGAAAAGGATCTTCTCCGGTGACTTCTCCAGTGAGTAAACATTAGATGAGTGGACTCTTTCGGATCATTGCCATCCCTACTGCGACTATTCTTACTACATCGATTAATACTATAGGTAGGTCTTATTCTATAGCGAATATACGACACCAAGTTTTGGTGAATAAATAATGTTTGAAATGACTGTAATCCGATAAGAGGGGAACGGGGAAAAATTAAAAATATTTTGGATCTTTGTAATGAATAATGTTTGTGGTTCGATTGTAATATTCTTACAACTTGCTTTCGACGACAACATTAGTGATTCTTAACAGGTAAGGTTTATGCAGCAATCAATTTTAGAAGGATTTATAGATTAAAATTATAATTTCTATCACTCATCGAAATCTTTTTTGTAATGAAAACTCATGGGTCATCTATTTTGTCAAAAAAAATATCTATGGCATTCATGTTCCATCCTTTGACATGCAGTATTACACTAGACATTAATGGTATGCCCTTATGAACATACACATCCTTTAAGTTCATACAATTCCTTACTAATGTATTTGTAATTTGTAAATTGTAAGCACTCAGCTGCATGTTTGATGAGTTTAATGACAATTAAGAAATTCATACATGTATGTTCCACGTTTGCTGAAAGACCTGCTTTGCGGTTCAAGGGTTATGGTCAGTGTAAAGTTTATTGAGACCAGATTTGAATTAAGGAATTAACTTTGACAGGGAGCAGTGTTTATGGCTATGTATTTTCCAATACATTAACAGGTAGCAGGTAGAAGACGAAGTGAATTATTATTATGTAACAGTGACACCATCTCGTTTCCTTCATAGAAAAACGATATTTGTAATTCTTGAATTCTATTCATACTAGACACATTGTTACAATTACAGTTCCAAGTGGGTCTTGATAACCAACAGAAATAATCAAAAATAGTCTTACAAAAAATCGATACCAGATGAAATAAAGCAACAGGTTCTTCAAAAAAAAAATCTAATTTTAAAAATGGTTTCTTTCCAAGCAATAGGTTTTTCTTCATTTATTTTCAAGATACTACTGGATCTGCACAAGATTCAGAATGGTTGGGTCAGCGACAAGGAATCTTGTTATTATACTGTTCAGTTTGATGACGGCATGCGGTAAGTCTTTCATTGCCAATTAAATGAATGGCTTGATTTGATTTTAGATGAGTTTATGCTATTTGTATTATGTGTAGGCATATATATATTCTTTTTAAGGACATATACGAATCGTCCATCTGATCCAAGTATTGTAATTGCATGGGATAGTTCAATGATTTACACTGTATGTCTGGAAAATATAAATGAAGCCGATTGCAACTACTTTAGAAAAATCAACTCAAGGGCAATTTCAATCCCCTTTATAGAGAGTGAAACAAATCACGCTCGGATTACTTAATACTTCGCTGTTAATGTTTTCACATTTCACAAGGTGATCGTTAGACAAGCCTATTGAAATTGCCTTCAGTTGAATTTTTGAAAGTCTTTTTGATCGTGTTCCAAGTAGATGAGTCAAGTACTGTACTTGTATGGGATAGCCCCATGGATTAATGAAATACGACTAGAACACGTAGGAGAGATCAATGATAATTAATGAGATGATATATTGAAGGAAATTAAAGAATATTTATCCAGCGGCTGTCACAAAGATCGAAGATTATCACACCTCTGTGTGACTGTATTAAATAATGTTCGAGATAACTGTAGCCATATTTACTCAGAAGGCCTACACGATTGAGGTTTAAATATATATTTATTTCTATATAGCATATTACATACACAAGATGAAGAACAACACTGAACCGTCCAAAAGATTGTTAGGGTTTTTCTAGAGCCATCTATAAAAAAAGGTGTGGCTAACTTGATTCCAGTTGGTCACAACATGGCGGACATTCTGTTATTTTGTGCTTGCCCGACAAAGCAGTTGGCAACGGTCTTCTTATCAATATCACTATGGAATCTAAGGTGATATTCTAGTCTCGACCAACCAACTCATTGACTAAATGGGTAATGATTTCACTGGGCTTCCAATGAAGCCAGCCATGTCAATGCCCTGATTTGTTATTAGGGACGTTTAGCTTTTAGACGACGAGAACGGGGACCTCTACGTGTAACATCCTTTTAAGGCACTGCCTGGCACTGCCTGGCACTGCCTGGCACTGCTTGGCACTGCCAGTGCTTTAAAAGGACGTCACACTACATTAAAAGGATGCCACACGTAGAGGTCCACGTTCTCGAAGTGTTAATCTAAAAGTCCCTATTTATGGTATGACACCCGTTACACACAATGCGTCATTTTGCTGACGTACGTATGCGTCAATGACATATTGAGTAATGTTGTAGAAAAAGTGAATGCAATCTGAACAAAAAGCACAGTGTGTCATTTAACGGACACATGCGCCAGTTTACTTCAATAGGGACTTTTAGATTCGCACGAAGACAATGAGGATTGGCCACGGTCGACGTCCTTTCAATGCACTGCCTTG
Source organism: Strongylocentrotus droebachiensis (assembly GCA_035222895.1). Taxonomy (NCBI): domain Eukaryota; kingdom Metazoa; phylum Echinodermata; class Echinoidea; order Camarodonta; family Strongylocentrotidae; genus Strongylocentrotus; species Strongylocentrotus droebachiensis. The sequence continues at coordinate 715,738 of JAVYIG010000208.1, forward strand.
AATGGACGTGACACGTATCAATCCACAAAAATCTAAAAGTCCCTAATAGCGTAGGGAAGACACAATAACAATAGGGACTTTTAGAATGAGTGGACGAGAACACGACGTACGCCGACTGATCATGCGTGTCAACGTACTCAACTGCCCATGTTGACTACAATTAGAAATCTTTTAGATTGCACTCGACGATATACATGTATGCAGGAAGTAACACTATGAATTACATGACAGACAAAGAAAGAGGACAAAATATACAGTTCCTCATTCTACCCTCAACAATAGGCCATTTTCTTAATGTAACCAAATTTAATGCATAGGTCTTTGTGAAGTGCCTCAATACAAATTATTTCATTCACCTGATAGGAATAGTAGTATTTCAATAGTCAGAATGCAACTGCATATATTAAGTGTTGCTAGGTAGGTCAAGCCATAATGTTTGTCCAACGTGGCAACAACTAATGTATGTAGTTAGGATTCTGTCTATTGAAATACTATTATTCTTAACAGGTGAATGAAATTTGGTTACATTACGAAAATGGCCTATTGCTGTGGTAGAACATCCCTTCACTGCTCTTATGTAAAAATGTGTAGAACAGGTGAATATGCATGTGACACTTGTTCTACACATTTTTACATAATAGCAGGGAAGGGATGTTCCTTTGTCTACCTGAGGAACTGTATATTTTATGCGCACGCGGCATATACTAGTATCGTACTAGATTTAGGAAAATCAAGGTTGACGCATTCTCGATCGCCGACTGAGACGACGTGACGCATGCGCAGTGCCTTAAAATGACGTCACACGTTGCAGTCAAAGCTGAAAACGTGCAAATCTAAAAGTCCCTACTGACGAATCCCTTGCGTCGGACGTTAGGGTATAACTGTTAGCATCCGTCTCATCTTCTTTTTAGCGGATAAGATCATTCTCACGGATATTGAAGACAGCGCCATTTTTGTGGGTGACAATAGCGGTCCGAATTTCTTCTCGTCGTCTTTTAATCAGCTGCCTGTGACTGGAGTCGATGAACCTGTCGGAGTGGATTATGATTACAGGAATGACATGGTCTACTGGACTGATCAGGTTAAAAGGACCATCAGTAGGGCTAAACTTGATGGTTCATTGCAGGAAACACTGGTTGAAGAGTTCCAAGGAGTGGGATGTAAGTCATCAATTTATCAATTCATAGTTATTAAGGCTTAATAAAAGTCAAACTTAGACGATTTCAATAGCCTCTTGCCCCTCCAATTAAAATGTTGAAACATGGCAATGACTAGACCGAAAACTTCAGTCTCTCTAATCGTCGGTTGTTCCACTGAGACTACGTCTGGCTCCACTAGACCTCCGATTATAGAGACTGAAGTATGGCCTATCGGGACTGTACGGGACTGTACGGAACAAAATAATGGTTCGGTTCGACCGGACCGCGATGAATGAGATATGCAACGAGATTTTCACTAATGCTAAATATATTACTCATTGCGGATGTAGTATCGAAAATAATATCGTTTGTCTCGCAATGTGGTCAATAAGGAATCTAAAAGTTCACGACGTTTCGTGCGTTATCTGCAACACTTCGTCTGGTGATAATAACTACTGTAAGCAAGGGTCTTTTATACTCTACGGGAGGACCGGCGGAGCGGTCCATAATTCGATCGATAATTGGAACAATAACGCACAATGTCTATTGGTCGACGCACACGGTGATCGACCAATCACCAGGCCGCTGGTTCGGCCGCTGGTTCGGCTAATGCACCAGGCCTATAGGCCGACGCATACGGTACTCAAGATTTTCACTCGAGATTTTCACTCTTTACATCCTCATAACTGCTTCAATATTATAATAATTATAATAAAAATTTAAAATAACATATATATAGCTTATTTGACTTACGATAGCTTGCTCATTTAGATCCTAAATTAATGATTAATCCGAGAAAATCTCGTCGTCAACATTATCCGTCTCAGTTTTAGTTCATGAATATTCATTTTTTCTTTTCGAACGTCCAATATCTACCGTAGCTACGTACGAGTCAGCCCGGCTTGACCAACGAACTCCCACGGTACGAGATCTCTGGGTTACCGTCTGTATTGGGGAATGTCAACAAATGTCAGTTTTATTAAAGAAATGACCCAAATCAGACGGTTATTTCTGTCTAGGCAATGACATACTACATAATCACAACGTTTTGTTATGCTTTTCATAGGGGTAATGAAATTACACTCACGTTGATTTTTGAAAGTCTTTGCGCTCGTGTTCCATTTGAATTCAGACAGGACTTTTTTTTAACGTAAACTGTAAGAGATAATATTATGTAGCACCCTTCTTGCGGGCAGACGACAAAATATATGTGACAAAAATTTATGAAATGTCCTAGATCCTGAAGGAATAGTCTTGGATTTGGAAGAAGATCGGATGATTTGGACAGATACCCTTCTGGAAACGATCGAAAGCGCTAATCTTGATGGGTCAGACAGGAAAAATCTCATCAGCACTGGTCTCTATCTACCATGGAGTATCACTCTGTCTCAGAAAAGAAAGTAAGCTTATCCCACTACAATGTCAGTTTTACTGGTTCGATGCCCATGCCCTTCACTCCCTACATTTACTTGTGATGTAAACTATAACAAAAAAAATAAAAAATTCGTGTAAACTAGACCTCGAAGCACATGAAGATGTTTTCCCCTTCTTTTCAATGCGGTTTGTTTGATATTTACTTCTGCTTTCTCTTTTTCTTTCTTCTTTAGATGTTTTATATAGCTGATGATTGTTATCATTTTTTGGATAAATAAATGTATTTTTGTATTGTTATGGTGACCCTGCCACGAGCCTCATGCTGTCAGGGAATTTCGCCTCCTTCTTCCTTTCTAAATATATATTTCATTTTGTATTGTTTTTCCATTGTGATAGTTTAGAAAATGAATACTGTACCATACCATATTATCTGCAAACTTCAAGTCTTTGATTATCATTGTATTCCTTGTTCCGATTGATTTGCTTCGTCTTCCTCTTTCATGAATATTGCTAATATTCAGCACGAAGTGAAAATTTCCCAAAATGAATACAAAAATGCTACCGGGCAGCATAAAGTAAGATATTACCTCGCAGCATAATATATAATTAAAAGGAAACAGATTTATATCATGAACCATCATAAAATCATGTTGATGTTTGAAGTCTTTGCTTTCCATGTGTCACTTTAATAGGATGCTGTATTGGACTGAGCACGGGGATGGGACGTATATTAGCTCCAAAATTGAAATGGCAAGCAAATATGGTTTAAATCGTCGTGCAATCGTCTCTACTAAGCTGAAGCAACCTAACGGCTTAGCATTGGACAGGGAGGGTAAGTTTCTCATGGATTACTAATTGATATATTAATAATCTTACTGTGTTTACTGGGAAACTACGTCCGTCATGATATCTGAACACAAATAATTTCGAATATTACAATATTGGTTTAGGGTGCGATGCATGTTTTCCTTCAAAAATGTAGTGGGTTAATTTCGTTTTTTTTTTTTGGGGGGGGGGGAGTTTCGTTTTATTTTTTGAAAAACCTTCAGAGAGGTATTAGTCAGGGTCTCAAGAAAATACCATGAAGAATGAAAGCTAAAAAGTGATTTCCATCCAACCTTAATAAAATATTCAATATAGCTTGGCCTTTGTGAAATAATAATCAGTTAACATTGGTAAACGGTATATTCTTCGAAGAGCGATGGTTAGTTATGTAAATATTTCACCATCTTTGGTTTATCTGTTTCAGTCTGCATCCAAGTAAAGACTTTTCATTTTCCCGTACATGGAAGAACCTTTTGACCACAGCACGCGTCATGACACGTTCTACTGTCACCCAAGTTCCATTTGTTTTGCACGCTGGGCTTGTGGGCCCTATCTATAAGTCCCTCCCTCTATCCCGATTCTTTTCAAACTTCGTAAGCATAAGTCTTTAGCATTCCATCAAGGTTACTGAACTCCTAGTTTTCCTTAATCGCTCATGCGTGATCGTACAGGAGCCATTTTGTGTGTTTTTGTTAATGTTTCACTATAATACAAACCAAAATTTAAATCAACAAGATCTTATTTAGAATACTTAATGTGATAGATAATTTGTATAGATTTTGTGTAATAGCTTAAATGAACTTTTTGTAATAGAAATGAAGAAACTATCATACACATTCCTTGCGTTTGTTACTAGTCCAATGAAATGTGAGCAAAGTTTGAGTACTGGGTATTTCGAAATACAGGGGAAAGGATTATACTTACAAAACAAAATAAATTGATGGGACTTTGGTCGCAATAATAATAATGTACACTACTGTTTTCTGATGGTTGTAAGACGAGAAATATTGTCTGCTAAATAACAAAAAAACTACGTTAATTTGACAAGATTTTATCAGCTGCTAAATGGTACTATGAAATGAAGGGAAGAAATACCTGTATCAACGAGTCTCAAATGTAAGAAATCAATAAAGAAATGGTTTCGTTTTAGAAAATGTTAAGAAAGTGTTGGCAGCATGACGTCATGAAAATGATCAATATTTCACTGTGCATCTCTAATTTTCATAAGTTTTGGGCCTTGATGGTTATGATAATTGTTTTAGCCATTATATACGTATAGTGTTTGTTTGATTATTCTTGTTATTATGTTGTACAATATTCATGATCGAATTGTTTGTAAATAAAAAACCATGTGGAAGGGAAAATTATCATGATTCCTGTATTTTTATTATTATCATTATTACCATTATTTTTATTGATGTTGTTGTTGTTAATATTACCATTATCATCATCATCATAATTATTTTATGACTAAACTTTATTACAGAACAACGCCTCTACTGGACTGAAGGCTACTATGACATCATCGAATCGATTGACCTGGGCACATACTCTGACCGTCAGGTGCATGTATACGCAGAAACCGGTGATATACTTGTCTTTGGAATATCTCTCTACTTCGACTCCATATACTTTACAGACTTCGCGACCACTAACTTATACGAAGCTGACCTTGGCAACGAAGATATACGCATCGTAAGCGTCCATGCGCTTCCGGTTCATGTCAAAATATATGCCGGTACGTATTTTCTCTTGGGTGCCTAATTAGTCCTGTTCCAATTGTAACAGTTTCTACGTCCTTCCCCGTGGAAAGTAATACATGTATACAGTTTTTCAGGAGATTGAATCAAGTTGCAGTATCATTTGTTTTTAATACATTTATTTTTTCCTCGATTTAATGAAACAATCTTTGACCCGTGTCTTTCAGTTTCGCCAGAGGTTACTATTTTTTTGATGCGTTTTAGTTTCTGATATGTTATCGATATAAAGAAGAATTTTGTTTATAATCTAAATGAGTTAAAAGACATTCCAAAGGTCATGGCGGAAAAGAGCGAGTGGTTTCGAAAAGTTAATCTTATCTCGGCTGATGATGATGATGATGATGATGATGATAGTCTTATAAATATTGACCTTCGTGAGCACTCATGGATGTTATTTAGAATTAGATGTCTATTGGCTAAACTTTTGTTGTTGAAAATTATACATCGAAATTGTACTGATGGGCAGCAGATATTTTCTCGAACCCTAAAACATTTTCTCTTTCAGTTCCTTGATTTCGTGTTTATGTTTGTTGAATTTTTGCTCAGCCCAGGTCATAATTTGTTAGAGATGAGTAATCAATATATTTTTCAAACCTATTTCCTTTCTTTCTGCTGCATGTGTGTTGAAAAAAGAGCAGCTGAAAACCATTTCAGAACTTTACTCAGGGAATAAAATGAGCGCAAACCTGCTGTATTACACAGATTCTAGAAGTTTATAAATCTGCAAACAAATATTTGAAACTATTATAAAGAAAAACATACAAACAGTTATTATCGTATGTTCATACTTCATGTCTAATTGGACCATGATCTGTTATATTGGACGATGAGTTTCAGATTCGGTTCAGAGTTCGCTGATAAGTTTATAATGTTTACTCATATTACAAATATCATCAATTAATTTAACGATATGTTTTATATGTGGTACAAAGATCAGAAAGTTTTATTACTTGCTCTAAAATTGAGATATAATGTGTGAAATATACCAAGGTTCTAATCCGTAAAAAAGAATCAGTGGAAAAAAAGTCATTTCACATAAAAGCGTTTAGCATGTCAGGATATGATCAATCATTACCTTTGATGTAAAATTTATGGTCTTGAAGTTGATCAATAATTAACTCGACTCTGCAAGTCGTTGCATGCTATAAATGCAACAACAAGATTAAAAACAATTCGATTGTATTAATTATTCTTTAATTTTACAGGGTGGTGAACAAAATAGTTCCTACCTAAAATTTGACAAGTATAGAAATGTAAAATGAAAAGTAGACGACTATTAAAAAGCTAAGATATCAAAAATATAAAACCAATTTAATTTTGATAAAGGATAATAGATTTTGTGATCCGAGATATTAAAAAACCAAAAGTGTGGGGGACAACAATCTGACAGTTCACAGTATGCGTATATTAGACCTGGCAACTGCAAAAACCCTGAATGTTTCACGAATAGCCTAGGGCGGCCATTTTCCAGGGCAAAAACGCTTTGATTCGCACTTTGCAAAAAATTAGTTTTATGTCAATTTAGATTCAGTGATTTCGGCGCATTACATTTTGAAAGAATCTGTAACACTCGTGAAGTTCGCGATCGTAGCATGCAGGCAAAACTCCTGGGGGTGTTACACAAAGATTCCAAGTCGAACTTAACTCTAAGTTGGACTTAAATATTATGGAGTGCCAGTTGTAGCCTTAAAATAAAATATATTAAAAAGTGAAAAATAAAATATTTTATACTTTTATAAATAAGTTCCACATCAAGAGCATGAAATCTCCTTGATAATAGAAAATATGAATGAATTGTATCAACATTTTATGCCTTTTAAGTAACTTTTTTAACAACAAAATTCATAGATGCTAACGCTTTCCACAATTGTTAAGTCCAACCTAGAGATAAGTTCAACATAGGATCTTTGTGAAACACCCCCTGGTTTATAGTGATTGCAACAAGGCGATTAACATTTCCCATATGATATTATTATTCTAGATCTTACCTGCCCTAATCCCAGCGAGTGCCAAGGTCACAGTACATGTGAACTGATCGCATACCAGACTCCGTCATGCATCTGTCTACCTGGATATACGGGGTCAGCGTGCATTGATGGTAAGGTATTTTATAAATCCACTGACTCGAAGTCAACGGGTTGATAATTATAAAGATTAACATTTAAAGTGCAAAATAATCTATAAGTCTCTCTTGTTACATAATCTTTCTTTACTGATAATCGAATACAATCCCACCGCCGCCAAACCGACACCTCGCCGACTCCAGGCCGACTGATTCTGTGCCATTAGGAGTATCAAGTGTATTTTTTGTTTCAACTGTTGTCGGTCTGGTGTCGGTATTGCCGATGTGAATAAGGTTTTCATTGATAATTTATGATTTGAGTAGCTTTATTAAGTTTAATAGTATATAATTTATGTACCGACACGTACATGTATATTGCATATTTTTGGGGTGGGGGGAAAGAGCTCAAGGGAGATTAGGTGTACAAAATGGGTGCAAGAACCCCCCCCCCCCCCACACACACACACACACTTTTGTACTTCTAGAACCGCTCATGGGTATTCCCTAATAATTCCTTAACATTGGTAACACGTTCAACATACAGACATTGTAATTAAATACAAAAGATAAATAATTTGAGTGATAACATCACAGTTATTCCACTTTTTATTCCAAAGGGTTATACAACATTCATTCCACTGTCAAATAGCAGCTCGTTTTCGCTTGCTTTTTAAACTAATGATAAAAGAAATGTTCCAAGGTTGTTTGACAACGTAGAGTAAATCATTGGCAAAAATATTTATATAAATTATGAAGCATATCGACAGGAAAAAACCCACATCCACGCCTAAAGACACACACATACACGCACCTACCCACCACAACATGCACACTACACTTTATATACATTTAATTATATTGTGTAAGGAAATAACATGTACAACAGCTTTGGTCGTATTAAACGTATGTGTGTGTGTATATATATATAGAGAGAGAGAGAGAGAGAGAGAGAGAGAGAAAGAGAGATAGAGAGAGAGAGAGAAAGAGAGAGAGAGAGAGAGAGGGGGGGGGTTATGTTCTGCAAATGGTTATTGTTATCATCTGCCTTTTTTTGCTATTACAGTTATAACGTGTACTCTACCTGATGCTGCGAGTTCCGAAACCCATTTCGAGAACCCCAGCTCCATTTACTATAACGAGGAAACTCTGGATGAGGTTTGTGATAATGGCTATGATAGAATAACATATGTGTGCAATGGATACACTGGCACTTGGTATACAACATCATCAATCGACTGTACCACCCCTCCTAATCAAGGTAATATAAATCTATGATTACACCACACTGCTACCCCCCCCCCCCCTCCAAAATAAGATTTAACCCGCGATAAACTTGTTAAATATATAGTTTTTTTTCAGGTCTTGTGATGTCATTGTGAACTAAACAGTATTGAATTGGAAGCTATTTTGAAAAGTTGATTATGAAGTCCATAAAATTGGCATGTGGTTGGAGATCATCAAAATAGCGGGAAATTGCCCTAACCTTGCTGATTGCCACATGAACTGCAGAATAAGGCCTGACCTCATCAGCTCGTTTGCAAAAATAACCACCTATTTTCAGACTCGGGATATTTTCCCGAAGCTCGAAATTGCGTCTTTACCAGACCGATACGCTCATCACAAACTAGCTCGGAAAATAAACCCGGGATTGACTGAGACTAAATCTCCCTCCCGAACCCCTCTCACCGCCGCCTTTCTCCCTCTCTTATCATCTCTTCCTAAAGCTAAAACTAACGAAGATATGCTCTCTGTATATTACACCTTGTAAAAGTGAAATCTGTTTGTGATTGCAGACTTGTTTGCATGTTTCAGAATTCTCTCAACTTGTCATGAATGTGCATATTTTTAAATCATCGTACTAGTTGTAGGTAGTGTTTGACAATGCCTGTTATATCTATATACTTCGAAACTTTAGATGTTAAAGTGGAACAAATAAACTTCAAACTTCAAACTACTTCAAACATGTCAAACAGCGTTTACAAATTTCATTCGAGGCAAATGCAAGTCAGGGTTATTTAAAAGAATAATATTTAGACTGTTGATGGGACCACAGTCGCATGGCACGAGCTTCTAACTTGAGTTTTATACTTATATAATCAGTTAGTTATAAAGCTCACGTTAATAGCTCGTGCCATGCTCCGCTTTCCGCTAAAATGTCAGTTCAGTTCAGTACATGTTGAATAGGCATATCTTGAAAACCTCACCATGCACAAATAGTAGACAAAGAAATAAATTAGTTGATAAAAAAGGAGTAAAATACAGACTAGTATATAAGATGTTAGAAAAAGAATGAAATCATACGTAATTTTACCTTTTTAAAATTTTGTTTACATTAATGCCATTCTATATTCATAGGACTATCTCAGGGCGCTGTGATTGGCGTTTCTTGCGGTGTCATTATCGCCATCGTTCTATTTGGAGCAGTGTGTTTTAGGACGTGAGTTGTTTATCAAATTTACTATTCTTATATTTAGAATAAATACGTTCATCTGATACAGATGATAAAGGACTGAATTAGTTTTGTTTTACTTATCTATTTATTTATTTAATATTTATTTATTCATTGATTCGTCGTATATGTTTATTAAACTATATGTTTATTCATTCATTCATTAACTTTCTTACTTATTCATTAATTGATTAGTTATGAATTAAATATTTATTAGCTCTCTTTTTTTCTTCATCCATTCATGAAGATAAAAACGAGATACATCTTCGATGGTAATTCTAATTTAAAGATCCCCCCTGTATTAAGGACAATCGCATCCTTTTCGTACTTTAGGTTATAACTTTAAAAGGATGAAGAAGGAAAAAGTTTAAAGTCATCAAACAAAAATCACAATAAGCTTTTGTTAGTCCTAAGACATTTCATTGTAAAGTGGAAAAAGGAGGGCAGTTTAAACATTTTAGAAATGAATAGCAACATGGCAACTGATGTTATGTCAATATTATAAACATTGTATATATTCTAGGTATAAGAATTCTCGAAGAACTGTCCCACCTATGACCCAGACCGCAGCCCCGGTGGATGTTCCTGGAACCTACACGCTACCCACAGTTAACTATGAGGGTTCTGGTGCCCAATTTCAGGGGGGACCAACCGTGATGGGAGCTGTTGGATGTACCCCATCTGCCGGTCCCCTTCCTGAGAAGGGTCCGATACAAGGTGGGCAAGCAGCCCCTGCCGAAATGCCCCCTCCAGAATATTCGTACGTGATACATAATCCAGCAACCAGCACAAGCAACAACCCTTCTTAAAATAAAAAAAGAGAAAGAAATAAGCAAAAACGAAACAAATAAAAGGAAGGAATGTAATAATATCATGATAAAATGTAATCTTATGAAACTGTACAGACCTAGAATATGTGCGTGTGTGTGTGGGCGCGTCTGTGTAATTTCCTCTTTTAGAAAATCCCCTATCGTAGGCTACAATTGGAATAATACGCTGTTTTTTTCTTTCTAGTTGTAGCAATTTTATATCTTAACCAGATACCGGTAACCCTATCTGCATATGCGTTACTTGTACAGCTTAAAACTTTTTAACCACAGCAAGTCACTATCATTGACTGCTTAAGTATACGGATTCGCAATCCAATCACAAAGTTTAGATAATGATTATTATGTAATTTGTATGTATCATAATGTCTGTTTTGTTATGGGGAACCCCAACACAAGCCTGATGTTTTTAGGGAATTTTGCCTCATTTCTACATAAAATTGCGAATATGTATTTCATGATATTTTCATGTTTTTTTTTTAAGGAAAGACATTTTGATTGATTTGAATTCAAAGTTAAATACGTTTACTATGTAGCCATTACAAGCCTGATTTGATGAATGTCAATTTATGAATTAAAATTATAATCAGAGGTATGAACTTTGTTATTAAACGGGGGCCTGTTTTGCAGGCCAAACATGTCTTAAAGCTTCTGACATAATATGTAATTATTATAAATGATACTTTTTCAGTTCAAAGGTCTAAACGTATTAACACTTCTCGATGTCAATGCAAACAAGTTTTAAAACTGAGATGTTTGATTTGTTGAAAATCTGTATTTCCTCACTACGAGGGAGGTAGTAGTACACAGTGGTGGTTATTTTATTTGTTTGCCTGACTGCTAAGAAAGCATAAAGTGGAATTGGGAGCTTCTCTGTTCGTGGGTATTTAAATAAATAGATAAAAATATAATCAGAGGTATTAAATTTGTTATTAAACGGGGGCCTGTTTTGCAGGCCAAATATGTCTTAATGCTTATCAACACTAGTGTGGCTAGGAGGGATTAGACCACACTGCGAGGTCACTGACAGGTGGCTATCTCATCAACTCAGCTCTCAAATAACATAAGAAATGGAGGATCATGGGGGACCGACAGGCACCGATTGGGGAAGTTTTCTATATAGAGGGAGCAAGTAGCTACAAGTAGGACAGTGGGGCTTTAAACCTTCTGACATATATAATTATTATTATAAATGATACTTTTTCAGTTCAAAGGTCTAAAACGTATTTACACTTCTCGGCGTCAATGCAAACAAGTTTTCAAACTGAGATGTTTGATTTGTTTAAAATCTGTATTTCCTCACTACGAGGGAGGTAGTAGTACACAGTGGTGGTTATTTTGTTTTACCTGACTGCTAAAAAAGCTTAAAGTGGAATCGGGAGCTTCTCTGTTCGTGGGTATTTAAATAAATAGTTGTTAGTAAGTACACAATAAATTCATGAAAATCAGTTGACCGCCAGATATGAAGAAAAAAAAAATCAATTGATGGAATAGCAGAGAACGAGGAGGGGGGGGGGCTTGGTTTATATCAACTACGTGTACCACTTTGTTTGGTGTCATTGGTCAGGTGATATTGCCATATGCATGAGTATTAAAGCTTGCTCGTCATGCTCATGTCGTACTTGCATGTATATAGTCATTTTACTAAACCAGATGTTCTGTAATGATTTTAAAGGGAATTATAATTCAGTTGGGTTACTTCTTTAGAATAAATTATAAGGTGATACTGAACTGATGAACGTTCTGCCCTAGTGTAGTGTTTAGTGCACGTCGCCATCTCAAAGTCAACTGGCCAACAGTACGTAACCGACTGAACTCTACACTAGTACAGTGAAACCAACAATCCAGCGAGTTACGGGACCATACTGATACAGCTGACCTGAGATGGCGCTAGATGTAGTGCTTCTAGAACAATGTGGCTTTAACTAGTAATAATTTTGGTTTGCATTAAAGGTTAACCATTGGCATAAACGACTGCAAAGAGAATTTGATACGTTTTCAAGAGCTTATTAATAAAAATATACTTGAATGAAACGTGAGGTTCATATAAATGAAAACATGCATGAATGAGTAGGCCTATATCTCCACAAGCGAAACATTTGAACAAAGTTTCCGGAAACTTTGGTTTTATTTCCTAATAATTATGGGACTGGCTAGAGGCCAATCACTCACAAGTCATGCTTCCAAAGTAATGTGAAACCCTTTCACCTTACATCAGATGAGAAGAAAAAAAGTTCAGTTTTGCTTTTCCCCGATGAAGGAAATTAATTTTCCCCCGCAATTGTAAACCCAGGGGCGGCCGAGCGACTTCCAAAGTTGGGAGGCACCTACAATGGAAAATCTCAAAGCGAAAATAAATAATTTTGTAGAAATTGGTATATAGTTTTATACCCCTACATTGTGATTACATTATCAGGGATGATTTCAATATTTGTTTCTCTTTATATTGCTTAAGCATTGTACTTTGCAGTTGGGTGTGATATCCGAATATTTATTTGCGAGCGAGCGAAGCGAGGCAGGCCATTTTAAACGTGTGTGTGTAAGGGTGAGTGAGATATTATTTTTCCTTGGAACGCGAACGGGGTAACCTCGTTATTCATAAGTACCGCTATTCAAAACATGGAACTTCCTTAAACGGAAAGGGGGTCACTATTCATAAAGACATAAGGACCGTTATTCGTGAGGACCGCTATTCATAATGTGATGTGGGGGGGGAGCGCTATTCATAATTCATATTGAGGGTCATAACTCGTAAGGACCGCTATTCATAATACGAAATGAGGGATGCTATTCATCATACGGAATAAGGGTCGCTATTCATAAAAAAATAAAATAAGCAAACAAAATGATAAGGGAATTATTGGATGGGGGACACCCCCACGGCTATGGCGTAGCTATTATGAATAGTGACCCTCTTATCGTACAATGAATAGCGACCCTCTTATCGTACAATGGATAGCGAACTTCTTATCGTTTGTATGAATAGCGACTCTCTTTTTCGATTATGAATAGCGGTCCTTAGGAATATCGAGCGGACCCCCACGCAAACAACGTCCAAACAAACCAAAACTCGCACGGACTATTGTTGTTTATAAATTTAACGCGACTCTACATGAGGAAGAAAGTCTGAATTCGATGAAGGATTTCCCACATCATGCATTATGTGGGCGACTTGTTTACAGGCACAAACCCTATAGCTTGTCAGTCTTTTTGCCAATCTTGTCTGTACCATGAGACTACAGTTGGATATAAATAAAAAGTAATAATAACATTTTATTTACCCAGGGTAGCCACTTCGAGAGAAGGTTGAGTTCTGGGAAGAGGTGAAAATAATTTGTGAGCGTTATCATTCTTATTATGCAAGTGTGGAAGAACATCAGAAAAGACATGTTCCCTGAAGAGCATGGCTCTTTACATGCCTTCATATTCGAAATATGTCATGTAACATCGTAAAACTCGGGGATAGGATTTTTACGCCACGTGTTCGTGTAGTCCCATATACATCTTTATGTGTACAGTGTTTGTAACTTACCAAGACTTGGCCAAATTTCTTATCAATATGATGATTCCAGAACCTTGCAATTATTCTAGATGATTAACCTTTTCTGGTCGATTCCACAACGTTTCTTTCACAATGCAATCGCATGACCAGCACTCAACTTCATCTTTCAGTTATGAAAGTGCTATACCAGCGGGCCCTGCATAACATATTATGTCTTTATTACCCCTCTCCAATCTAATATGCTGAGCGCCTAGCTAGAAGCAGGGATATGTGAGTTTCCTGCTAGAAGGTAGAAGGTCCAAGTGTTATAAGTCTTAGTATGACTCGGCCAGCGTACGAACCCACGACCTCCCGTTCATGAGGCAGGCGCTCTAACCACTGAGCCACCATGCCTATGTACTTCAGCCGCTCCTGTCATATCCAGAAACTGACAGATCTAGGCTCTGCTCAAGGTTTTAGGTATTGTGGTTAAGTGTCAATTAAAGTCTGTGTCTGCAGACTAGTGAAGGAGAAGGTACTAATAAACTACTTAGCATTTATAGCTACCTACCACAGAAATGCACAGATGCATCAATCACCTTACCGCGCCATGTTAATGCAGTGCAATCCATCTCACACTCCAAGTAATTTACACCTAACGCCTGACGCATATTGCAGGAGTTGTCGGTAGCATAATTCAGAGCAAAATTTACATAATTGGTTTGAATCTAAAACAAAATAATGGTAAATAAATAATGGAACATATAAAGGTGTTCGTGTTTTTTGAGGCAATGGAAACAAGGTGTATTGGCAAAAGTGTTTCACATAATGAATATTCTCACCCCACTCGCTTTCACAATTATTTGGTTTAAAATGAGCAACACAATAAGAGATGAGAAGACTATACTATTCAGCAAAATTTAAGTACGCTGTAAAGGATTCCTATTGTGCACACAATTCTCCATAAGCATTCAATTTTTTCAATGAAAATTCTTCTTCTCTTTCATTCAATGTTCACTCCCGACAATCGACAAGCCCATGTGCGATTAAACTATTGTGATGTGATACTTAATATTAAGCGCAGTAGAGTATATTTTTTAATAAATGGACATATCATTAGCAGGGTTGGCATATTTCCCGCTTCGGAGGCTTATTTCCCGGACGCCGGGAAATAAGCGGTATTTACCGATATTTACCGCTTTTTACCGGTATTTACCACTTTTTACCGGGAAATACCGGGAAATATATTTTTCCACTCACTTGTTCATAGGGATTGTCCAATTTTGAACATAACAACATTGGTGGTGAGTATGGTTGCTCTGGTGTGTACTATTTTTTTTTTTTTTTTGTATGTGTGTGTGTGTTTGTTTGTGTGTTTGTCTATGTCTGTTATCATGAAATGCTGGAGAAAAAAATACAGGAAAAAGATCCCAAATATACACCTAATCTGGATATGATGTTCTTCATTACACTAAGTTACTTTTATTGTAAAGATTAAGATATTTAAAGCTTTTTGAAATGACTAGTCACTAGAGGGCGATATTCAATTTGATGACATCATTTGATGACATCATTTGTGGACAACTCTCCATGCCTTTTGTACATCAAATTTTACAATTCTTTAGTTCTTCGTATTTATTTGTGTTCTTGATCCGACTTATTAATATGTGAAGTAAAATATCATTTGCATTCTATAGCTTGCTTTCAGGGGAGTAGATTATCTCAATCACAAAGAAAGAAGGGAAAACATGAAATTTGATGTACAAAAGGCATGGAGAGTTGTCCACTACAGTCCACAAATGATGTCATCAAATTGAATATCGCCCTCTAGTGACTAGTCATTTCAAAAAGCTTTAACTTCCTTATTCCTTTCCCGATTTTGTTCAAATCTTCACTGATTTTATTCAATTATCTTAAACTTTACAATAAAAGTAACTTAGTATGAAGGTTTTGGTTCCCTTTATTAAGTCAGTTGCTAATTACTATATTCATGAATACCTATTATTTAGCATATGAACAAAATGCAATGTGTTTGGGTGTACTGTGTACATGTATGCAGTGTGGATTTTATAAATCTGTTTGTGTGTTTCTACTATGAGTGTTGTGCTGCTAATTATTTCAGAACAATATTTTAAGTTGTTGAGGATAAAAACAAGTAAAATTATTAATAAAAAGATATTTAAAATCATATTTCCCGTTTTTTTACATTTTTACCGGACGCCCATCTCATTTACCGGACGGTATTTACCGGTATTTACTGCCGGTAATTACCGCCACCGGTATTTACCGCCCAACCCTGATCATTATAATGATTATTATCAATTACACATTCTATTCTATAGCAAATACTTTGTTCATCCCTTTGTGTTGTTAATTGAACCTTTGTATTTATTGATATACCTTACAGTCAATAGCTTTGGACAATTTGTTTCAAGCTATCATTACCCCTGAAAAATACAAATATACATGTTTGTACTGTTTACATGTGCCGTATGCAGCACTATACACACATTTATTCTTCAATGACAAATATTGAACGATTTTAATTTTTTTAAATCAAAAGAATCAACTAATACAAATATCAAAGTCATACATAGATCGAGTTCTTCGATAGTTTATGCAAGGCAGCGATCAAAATGGCTTAAATATACATTAATCTTCAAGTGTGTCCACGTGTATAGTACTGATAATAACGTGTATGTCATTACATATCAAACATTACAGCACAAAAATACTCATTTTTTTCTCTACGACCAATCCCTCACCACAATTGAAGTAATGAAAGCACGGAATTAAAACGAAATATGGATAAAACAATTTATATAAATGTATTCATAAATATGTAAAAAACTACCCAGAGCTTTACACAAAAATCCCAAAGTATCTAAAATCATAAAGAACACGATCGCAGAGACTTTCGAAAAATTCAACTCAAGGGCAATTTCAATACCCTTTTGTATATATCCCATAGAAATAATGTTCAGACTACGTAATACATGTTAAGTGAAACGTGTACATTACGACCATCCAAGGGAGACACAAATGGCCTTTATAGGCAGGTGGTCTTAATACACATGTTTCCCTAAACAGGAGTCTCAATGAGAAGCATCGTTTCTAGGGACACAAAAATTGTCTTACACATAGCTGGTGGTCTTTCCATACAGGCGCACCCTAAAGCACGTTTAACTGTACAGCTATGGGGAACACATGGGGGGGGGGGGTGGACCATATATATTCTGGAGATTCTTTTTTCACAAAATATCAAGTATCTAAAAATGTATAACATGATAAGCACCTACAGCACAATACGCGATATTGATATTGCACAGGGCTAGAGGCTCCACAGTGTATGTAAAGCCCATCGCACATTCTTCAATCTGACTTCATCCGATTTTGGAAGAAAAATCGAAATAGTATACAAATATACACTGCCTTGAGAGGTTCTGGTTAAAACTATGCGCAAGAGGTGACTCCAATAGTACTATTTGCTGAGGGGCGCAGCCCCGAAGCAATTGGTCATGTGACGAGCTCTAAACCAATCAAAAGCCAACAAATTTTTGATGCATGATATAACATTTGATATGAACATTTAAAGGTACTATGTCCCATTTGCAGGCCAACAAAAAAATGAAAAAGGTTAAATTCCAACGGCATTTGAAAGATAATACTAATTTAAAACTCACGGCCGGGATCTTATGGGGGGGGGCATAATGCCCCCCCCCCCCGGCCGTACTAAGACCTCAAATAGCCCGGCCTTTTTAGGGTTAATTTTTGTTTAAATCTTTTAGACAAGAGTAATTGTATTGATTACCAACACAATATACAAACAATGATATTTAGAAATCCCTTCTTATTCATAGCTTTTTTATCTGTTCACCAGTTTGAATTAGCTGTATTTTATGAAATGGAGTACCTTTATATCGATGTGTATAAGCAAGTTGGTGGTTCGTTCTAGGTTTAGGTTTAGTTTTACGCTTTATTCATTTATATTATAGTCCTTTACACAATATTGATAATGATGATAATAATTATTTGTTTAAATATGAATAATAATGACAATATTAATAGTGATAATAATAATAATTATAACGAGAATAATAATAAAAGGCCCGTGGCGGTTTTATATCTAAACGAGCATTTTTACCCGCGCTAAGCAAATTCCTCCAAGCAATTTGCCCATACCCCGGTATTAATCCAACGAGTTCAATGCTAGATTTTATAATCCTTTTCTTTGGGCATTGTCGCCTTCATCGGGCGCATTAAAGACTATACCTGTTAATGACGTAGTCCTACCGCCCCCCCCCCCCCCTCCCCTGGGAAAAATAGGAGAGTAGAACCGATAGTCTTGTCTCTTCCCTCAGTGGAGAGGCAAATCGGATCGGGAAATGGTAGATTGATTTTAGATGATAATAACGATAACGATAATGATGATGATAATAACGATAACGATAATGATGATGATAATGAGATGATAATCATATTAATAATAATCACAATAATAATACAAGATAATAATGATAATAAAAATGATAATGATAATAATGATAGTAATACCAACAATGATGATAATAAATTAAATGTAACATTTTAGGGACCCCTTCATGGGGGCAAGACGGGTTATTAACTAGAACATGTGGGTTTTCAAAGAGAAAGATGTTATTATTATTATTATTATATCTATCCAAGATGAAAGTGCATAGCAAGGACTTTTTAATATAGATGTTATTTAATTTTAGGGTTAAGTTTAATAAGAATGGTGCACAACATGATATTGACGTCGTTTTATTTACGTAAGTTTGATATTCAAGATGATAAAAGTCAGATCAATATCCAAGAAATTGTTTTGAATTATATTGTAGCGTTATGCATGTAGGTACGTTCACGTAACGGTCGAATCGTCAGAAGTTAACATTAGTGATACAAGACTAGCATTTCATGTGCTCTTACTCTTTTGGATTTGTCTTTATTTTATATATTTATAACATCCTGTACATTGCTCTTTTTGTATCAGAAGCAAGTGATCTTTAATTTTCGCATATCCTTTCGTCTTTGTATATGAATAAAGCTAATGTTACACTTTCACACGAATGTGCGATCAATTCTTCATTTTCCTTCCATGACGATCCATCCGTATCTTTTTATGTTCATCCATATGTACATAAGTTTTTTATACGGAAAATAAAACCAAACCAATACTTTATGAAACGGAGACAAGTTATCCACAAACGAGCTGTGATGCCAAAATGCCCAATGTCGAAACTGAAATTTCAGTAGTTGATTTGTTAGTTTAATTGGTCCCTATTATCATTTAAAAAATGGTTCTAGACAAGATGAATGTGTAGTTTCCTCACTACACCCGGTAATAGAATACTTGATGATTGCATGCAGCAATCTTTTTTCCTGGCCAAGAAAATGAAAGACTTGATTTGAGTTGTGTTCATGCTGTTCATAAATATTTGTAGGCACATACAATACACGAATCATCCAAAACATGAGAGCAAAGCATTTCGAACAATCAACTCAACTGTATTTGTATGAACTATGGGGACTACGTGATGTGTCAGTATAATAGGTCTGTATATCATGATTCAAAGACACAAGTACGTAGTAATGGTTTGACAACGTGCTTCAATTTTAGAGCAATTTAACTCAACTAAATACCCTTTGTATGAATTATGGGGACTACGTGGTGTGTTAGTGTAATAGGTCCATTTATATAATGATTCAAAGACACAAGGAGTAGTCATGGTTTGAAAACGTGCTTCAAAATTTTCCTGTCACCAGACTCCCTTTGCTTCTAAAAAAGTTAATGCTCCTCCCCCCCCCCCCCCCCCCCAACTGAGCGAAATATCGGTCGGCGCGATCTTCAATTTTCTGAGATAAAAAAAAGGGGGGGGGTCATTGCTCACTACCTCCCTCCCCCCCCCCCCCCCCTTGAAAAAATCATGCGTACGCCACTGGCCGTTACTGCCGTTGACAATATACAAAGTTCTTAATATAATACCTTTTTTTTTTAACTACAAGTTTATTCGTTTATTGACGTTTCTCCGGGATTTGTTCCAGGGTGATGTCATAAAAAATGCAGCCATTATTTCGTAATTTCCTTTTGAAGAAGGAATTCATTCCCTATCATAAATTGTCAACTGCGGACCGGGCGACAGTGGGAAGGAGGTTCTTTGCCGACAAAAAGGGGAATGGAAGAAAAAAAGAGAAATGTGAAACAAGAAGAATGGTCTAGTTTGTTTGTTGTTTTTATGTTTTGGTTTATTTTGCTTGTCAGAGAATTTTCGGACTTGTTTCCACCCCCTCTTGCCAGAGAATCGTCGATCCGCCACGGAGAGTGTATTTCACAATGATCATTTGAAGGATTGTTTGACAATAATTGGGTAGTTTTATGTCGAAATCATGTTGTCATAAATGCACCATAAATATAACAAGGATTTGGAAATAAAACATAGTATCATTTATTGAAATGCAGGATCAAAAGCAGAAGTTAGAATTGATCAAAACACTACTTGACAGTTTTAGAACGAAATCCTCACGAAAGAGAAGAAAAAGTATCTTCTCCGGTGACTTTTTAATTTGAGTAAACATTAGATGGTGTGGACTCGTTCGGATCATTGTCATCCCTACTGCGACTATTCTTACTACATCAATTACTATAGGTAGGTCTTATTATTCTATATAGCGAATATACGACACCAAGTTTTGTTGAATAAATAATGTTTGAAATAACTGTAATCCAATAAGAAGGGAGCGGGGAAAAATAAATAAAATATTTTGGATTTTTGTAATAAACAATGTTTGTGGTTCGATTGTAATATTCTTACAACTTGCTTTCGACGACAACATAAGGGATTCTTAACAGGTGAGATATACGCAGCAATCAATTTTAGAAGGATTTATAGATTAAAATTATAATTTCTATCACTCATCGAAATCTAACTCATGGGTCATCTATTTTGTCAAAAATTGTATCTATGGCATTCACGTTCCATCCTTTGGCATGCAGTATTACACTAGACATTAAATGGTATGCCCTTATGAACATACACATCCTTAGAGTTTATACAATTTCTTACTAATGTATTTGTAATTTGTAAATTGTAAGCACTTAGCTGCATGTTTGATGAGTTTAATGACAATTAAGAAATTCATACATGTATGTTCCACGTTTGCTGAAAGACCTGATTTGCGGTTCAAAGTTAAGTAAAGGGCTATGGTCAGTGTAAAGTTTATTGAGACCAGATTTTAATTTAGGAATTAACTTTGACAGGGAGCAGTGTTTATGGCCATGTATTTTCCAATACATTAACAGGTAGAAGACGAAGTGAATTGTTATTGTGTAACAGTGACACCATCTCGTTTCCTTCATAGAAAAACGATATTTGTAATTCTTGAATTCTATTCATACTAGGCACATTGTTACAATTACAGTTCCAAGTGGGTCTTGATAACCAACAGAAATAAACAAAAATAGTCTTACAAAATATTGATATCAGGTGAAATTATGACATAAGCAACAGGTTCTTCAAAAAATTCTTCCAAGTTTAAGAATGGTTTCTTTTCAAGCAATAAGTTTGTCTTCATTTATTTTCAAGATACTACTGGATTTGCACAAGATTCAGGATGGTTGGGTCAGCGACAAGGAATCTTCTTATTATACTGTTCAGTTTGATGACGGCATGCGGTAAGTCTTTCGTTGCCAATTAAATAAATGGCTTGATTTGATTTGAGATGAGTTTATGGTATTTGTAAGAATGTGTAGGCATATATATTTTTTCTTTTAAAGGACGTATTCGAATCGTCCATCTGATCCAAGTATTGTAATTGCATGGGATAGTTCAAAAATTTACATTGTATGTCAGGAAAATATAAACTAATTTCGAAAAATCAACTCAAGGGCAATTTCAATCCCCTTTATAGAGAGTGAAACAAATCACGCTCGGATTACGTAATACTTCGCTGTTAATGTTTTCACATTTCAAAAGGTGATCGTTAGACAAGGCTATTAAAATTGCCTTGAGTTGAATTTTTGAAAGTCTTTTTGATCGTGTTCCAAGTAGATGAGTCAAGTACTGTACTTGTATGGGATAGCCCAATGATTTATACAATTCGACTAGAACACTTAGAAGAGATCAATGATAATTAATGAAATTATATATTGAAGGAATTTAAAGAATATTTATCCAGCGGCTGTCACAAAGATCGAAGTTAGATTATCACACCTCTGTGTGACTGTATCAAATAATGTTCGAGATAACTGTTGCCATATTCACTCAGAAGGACTACACGATTGAGGTTTAAATATATATTTATTTCTATATAGAATATTACATAGACAAGATGAAGAACAACACTGAACCGTCCAATGACTGTTAGGATTTTTTCTAGAGCCATCTATAAACAAGGTGTGGCTAACTTGATTCCAGTAGGTCACAACATGGCGGACATTCTGTTATTTTGTGCTTGCCCGACAAAGCAGTTGGCAACGGCCTCCTTATCAATATCACTATGGAATCTAAGGTGATATTCCAGTCTCGACCAACCAACTCATTGACTGAATGGGTAATGATTTCACTGGCGCTCCAACGAAGCCAGCCATGTCAATGCCCTGATTTGTTATTAGGGACTTTTCGCTTTTAGACGACGAGAACGGGGACCTTTACGTGTGACATCCTTTTAAGGCACTGCCAGTGCTTTAAATGGACGTCACATTACATTAAAAGAATGCCACACGTAGAGGTCCACGTTCTCGAAGTGTAAATATAAAAGTCCCTATTTATGGTATGACGCCCGTTACGCACAATGCGTCATTTTGCTGACGTACGTATGCGTCAATGACTTATTGAGTAATGTTGTAGAAAAAGTGAATGCAATCTGAACAAAGAGCACAGTGTGTCATTTAACGGACACATGCGCCAGTTAATTTTAATAGCGTAGGGAAAACACAATAAAAATGACGAATCCCTTGCGTCGGGCGTTAGGGTATAACTTTTAGCATCCGTCTCATCTTCTTTTTAGCGGATAAGATCTTTCTCACGGATGTTGAAGACAGCGCCATTTTTGTTGGGGACAATAACGGTTCGAACTTCTTCTGGTCCTCTTTTCGTCAGCTGCCTGTGACCGGAGTCGATGACCCTATCGGAGTGGATTACGATTACAGGAATGACATGGTCTACTGGACTGATGAGGGTAAAAGGACCATCAGTAGGGCTAAACTTGATGGTTCATTGCAGGAAACAGTGGTTGACGATTTTCAAGGAGTGGGATGTAAGTCATCAATTCATCAATTCATCAATTCATAGTCCTTAAGGCTTAATAAAAGTCAAACTTAGACGATTTCAATAGCCTCTTGCCCCTCCAATTAAAATGTTGAAACATGGAAAACACTGGTTGAAGAGGTCCAAGGAGTAGGATGTAAGTCATCAATTCATCAATTGATAGGTCATTAAGGCTTAATAACAATCAAACTTATACGAAATCATTAGCCTCTTGCGTCACCAATTAAAATATTGAACATAGCAATGACATATGCATAATCCGAACGTTTCCTTTGTGGTAAAGAAGGAAGAAAACAACAGATACACAACTCCATGTGTAATTTTCAACATGTTGTCATTTGTGGTTCAAAACGCCAGTTGGCCGCAAGATGGCCGTAAGAGAAACTATTATGCATTACCCTTCTTGTGGGCAGATGACAAAATGTATGTGACAAAAATGTATGAAATGTTCTAGATTTTGAAGGGATAGTCTTGGATTTGGAGGAAGATCGGATGATTTGGACAGATACCCTTCTGGAAACGATCGAAAGCGCTAATCTTGATGGGTCAGACAAGAAAAATCTCATCAACACTGGTCTCTATCTACCATGGAGTATCACTCTGTCTCAGAAAAGAAAGTAAGCTTATCCCAAAAACAATGGCAGTTTTACTGGTTTGATGCCCATGCCCTTCACTCCCTACATTTACTAGACCTCGAAGCACATAAAGATGTTTCCCTTCTTTTCAATGCGGTTTGTTAAATATTTACTTCTGTTTTCTCTTTTTCCATTTTCTTTCTTCTTTAGATATTTTATATAGCTGATGATTGTAATCATTTTTTTTTGATAAATAAATGTATTTTTGTTTGTTATGATGACCCCGCCACGAGCCTCATGCCGTCAGAGAATTTCGCCTCCTAAATTATATTTCATTTTGTATTGTTTTTCCTTTGTGATAGTTTAGAAAATGAATACTGCACCATACCATAGTATCTGCAAACTTCAAGTCTTTGATTATCATTGTATTACTTGTTCCGACTGATCTGCTTCGTCTTCCTCTTTCATGAATATTGCTAATATTCAGCACGAAGTGAGAATTTCCCAAAATGCAAACAAAAATGCTACCAGGCAGCATAAAATAGCATATTGTCATATAATCAAAAGGAAACAGATTTATGTCATGAACCACCATAAATCAATTTTGATGTTTGATGTCTTTGCTTTCAATGTGTCACTTTATAATAGGACGCTGTATTGGACTGAGCACGGGGATGGGTCGTATATTAGATCCAAAATTGAAATGGCAAACAAATATGGTTTAAATCGCGGTACAATCGTCTCTACTAAGCTGAAGCAACCTAACGGCTTAGCATTGGACAGGGAGGGTAAGTTTCGCGTGGATTACTAATTAATTACCATCTTACTGTGTTTCCTGGGAAACTACGTCCGTCATGATATCTGAACACAAATAATTTCGAATATTACAATTATTGGTTTTAGGGTGCGATACATGTTTTCCTTCAAAACTGTAAGGGGTAATTTTCGGGTTTTTTTTTTTTTTTGGTTCGCTTTATTTTTTTGAAAAACCTTCAGAGAGGAATTAGTCAGGGCGTTAAGAAAATACCATGAAGAATGAAAGCTAAAAAGCGATTTCCATCCAACCTTAATAAGATATTAGATATAGCTTGGCCTTTGTGAAATAATAATCATTTAACATTGGGAAACGGGATATTCTACGAAGAGTGATGGTTATTCATATAAATATTTCACTATCTTTGGTCTATCTGTTTCAATCTGAATCTAAGTAAAGACTTTTCATTTTCCAGTACATGGAATAACCTTTTGGCCGCAGCACGCAGCATGACATATTCTACTGTCACCCAAATTCCATTTGTTTTGCACTCAGGGCTTGTGGACCCTATCTAAGTCCCTTCTTCTATCCCGGTTCTTTCCAAACTTCGTAGGCATAGTCTTTAGAATTCCATCAAGGTCACTGAACTCCTAGTTTCCCTTAATTGCTCATGCGTGACCGTACATGCGCCATTTTGTGTTTTTGGTTTATGTTTTGATATATACCAAAATGAGGCGGTTTTAAATCGACAAGATCTTATTTAGAATACTTTATGTGAAAGATAATGTGTCCAAATATTGTGTAATAGCTTAAATAAACTTTTTGTAATGGAAACTATCATATACATTCCTTGCGTGTGTAACTATTCCAATGAAATGTAGGCAAAGTTTGAGTACTTGGTATTTCGTAATACAGGGGGAAAGATTATACTTACAAATAAAAATAAGTTGATGGGACTTTGGTCGCAATAATAATAATGCTCACAACTGTTTTCTGATAGTTGTAAGACTAGGAATATTGTCTGCTAAATAACAAAAAAATACGTTCATTTGACAGGATTTTATCAGCTGCAAAATGGTACTATAAAATGAAGGGAAAAAATACATGTATCAACAAGTCTCAAATGTAAGAATTATTATAAAGACATGGTTCCGTTTCAGAAAATGTTTAGAAAGCGTGACGTCATGCCGAATATTACCAATATTTTACTGTGCATCTCTAGTTTTCATAAGTTTTGGGCCGTGATGGTTATGATAAGTGTTTTAGCCATTATATACATATAGTGTTTGTTCGATTATTCTTTTTCTTATTTTGTACAATAATTATGATCGAATTGTTGTAAATAAAAAACACGTGGAAGGGAAAATTATCATGATTACTGTTATAGTTATCATTATTACTATTATTACTATCATTTGTGTTGCTGTTGTTGTTATTAATATTACCGTTATCATCATCGTCATAATTATTTTATGACTAAACTGTTAAACTTTTTTTTTAATACAGAACAACGCCTCTACTGGACTGAAGGCTACTATGACATCATCGAATCGATTGACCTTGGCACATACTCTGACCGTCAGGTGCATGTATACGCAGAAACTGTTGATATATTTGTCTTTGGAATATCTCTCTACTTCGACTCCATATACTTTACAGACGTCTCGACCGCTAACTTATACGAAGCTGACCTTGGCAACGAAGAGATACGCACCGTAAGCGTCCATGCGCTTCCCGTTCATGTCAAAATCTATGCCGGTACGTAGTTTCTTTTGGGTACCTAATTAGTCTTTCTCCGTTGAAAGTAGGGACTTTTAGATTCTGCACGACGAGAACGTGGACTGCCCTTTTAAGGCAATGTGACGTCACTGCCAGTGCCTTAAAAGGTCGTCACATTGCCTTAAAGGGAAAGTCCACCCCCAAAATAAGTTTGTTTCGATAGAGGCAGAATAATAAGAAAATCAGGTGAGTGAAAGTTTGAGCAAATTCTGAATGAAAATAAGAAAATTATGAATTATTGAAGTTGTGATCAATCAAATACAAATTGGCAACTCTGTGACTTATTATACGAGCTCTCCTTTATTTGCTTTGTGCATAATATTCCATAAAATCATGTTTTCTTCGTTATTGATGACGGAATATATATTTGTTCCTTGCAGGGGGAGTATAGAAACATATTTGCAATTATTATATTTAGGGTGCATGTATGGATGAAATTTTTCTTGAGGGAAAATGAAAATTTTAGATTTTTTTAGTACTGAGCAAATGGAAGTTGAGCTCGCATGATACGTCATAGAGTTGCCAATTTGTGTTTGATTGATCACAACTTCAAAAATTCTAACTTCCTTATTTTTAATCGGAATTTGCTCAAACTTTCACTGACTTGTTTCTCTCATTTTTCTACTCCTATTAAAACTAACTTAATTTCAGGGTGGACTTCCCCTTTAAAAGGGCAGTCCACGTTCTCGTCGTGCAGAATCTAAAAGTCCCTATTAATACATGTATAAAGTTTTTCAGGAGATTGAATCAAGTTGCAGTACCATTTATTTTTAATACATTCATTTTTTTCCTCGATTTAATAAAACAATCTTTGACCCGTATCTTTCAATTTCGCTAGAGGTTACTATTTCATCAATACGTTTTAGTTTCTGATATGTTATCGACATAAAGGAAAATTTTGTTTATTATCTAAATGAGTTAAAAGACGTTCCAAATGTCATGGTGGAAAAGAGCGATTGGTTTCGAAAAGTGAACCTCATCTCTTCTGATGATGATGATGATAGTCTTATCAATATTGACCTTCGTGAACACTCATTGATGTTATTCAGAATTAGATGTCTATTGGCTAAACTTTTGTTGTTGAAAATTATACATCGAAATTGTACTGATGGGCAGCAGATATTTTCTCGAACCCTAAAACATTTTCTCTTTCAGTTCTTGATTTTGTGTTTATGTTTGTTGATTTTTTGCTCAGCCCAGGTCATAATATGTAAGAGATGAGTAATCAATATATTTTTCAAACCTATTTCCTTTCTTTCTGCTGCATGTGTGTTGAAAAAAGAGCAGCTGAAAACCATTTCAGAACTTTACTCAGGGAATTAAATTAGCGCAAACCTGCTGTATTACTCAGATCCTAGAAGTTTATAAATCTGCAATCAAATATTTGAAACTATTATAAAGAAAAACATGCAAACAGTTATTATCGTATGTTCATACTTCGTGTTTAATTGGACCATGATCTGTTATATTTGACGATGAGTCTCAGATTCGGTACATAGTTCGCTAATAATTAGTTTATAATGTTTACTCGTATTGCAAGTATCCTCAATTAATTTAACGATATGTTTTATATGTGGTAAAAAGATCAGAAAGTTTTATTACTTGCTATAAACTTGAGATATAATGTGTGAAATATACCAAGATAGGTTCTAATGCGTGAAAGAAATCAGTGGTAAAAAGTCATTTCACATAAAAGCGTTTAGCATGTCAGGATATGATCAATCATCACCTTTGATGTAAAATTCATGGTCTTGAAGATGGTCAATAATTAACTCGACTCTGCAAGTCGTTGCATGCTATCAATGCAACAACAAGATTAAAACCAATTCGATTGTATTAATTATTCTTTAATTTTACAGGGTTGTGAACAAAATAGTTCCGACCTAAAATTTGACAAGTATAGAAATGTAAAATGAAAAGTCGACCACTAGTAAGCTATCTTACACAAATATAAAACCAATTTAATTTTGATAAAAGATAATAATTTTTGTGGCCCGAGATATTCAACAACCAAAAGTGTGGGGGACAAAAATTTGACAGTTCACAGTATGCGTATATTAGACTTGGCAACTGCAAAACGCTAAATGTTTCAAGAATAGCCTAGGGCGGTCATTTTCCAGGGCAAAAAGCTTTGATTTGCACTTTGCAAAAAATTAGTTTTATGTCAATTTAGATTCAGTGATTTCGGCGCATTACATTTTGAAAGAATCTGTACCACTGAAATTCGCGATCGTTGCATGCAGGCAAAACTCCCGGGGGTATTACACAAAGATCTCCAGTCGAACTTAACTCTAAGTTTGGACTTACAAATTATGGAGAGCCAGTTGTAGCCTTAAAATAAAATATATTAAAAAGTGAAAATTAAAATATTTTAGACTTTTATGAATAAATTCCACGTCAAGAACATAAAATCTCCTTGATAATAGAAAATATGAATGAATTGTATCAATATTTTATGCCTTTTAAGTAACTTTTTTCAACAACAAAAATCATAGATGCTAACGCTTTCCATAATTGTTAAGTCCAACCGAGAGATAATTTCAACTTAGGATCTTTGTGAAACACCCCCTGGTTTTTAAGTGATTGCAACAGGGTGATTAACATTTCCCATATGATATTATTATTATAGATCTTACCTGCCCTAATTCCAGCGAGTGCCAAGGTCACAGTAAATGTGAACTGATCGCATACCAGACTCCATCGTGCACCTGTCTACCTGGATATACGGGGTCATCCTGCAATGAAGGTATTTTATAACTCCACTGACTCCTAGAAATCAACGGGTTGATAATTATAAAGATTAACTTTTAAAGTGCAAAATGGTCCGGGAATTCTCTCTTGTTACATAATCTTTCGTTACTGATAATCTAATACAATCACACCGCCGCAAAACCGACCCCTCGCCGATTCCAAGCCGATCAAAAGTCTAGGAGTATCAAAAGTTTTTTTTTCCGACTCTTGTCGGTCTGGTGTCGGTAATGCCGATGTGAATAAGGTTTTCATTGATAATTTAAGATTTGAGTAATTTTATTTAGTTTAATTGTATATAATTTATGTACCGACACGTACATTTATATTGCATATTTTTGGGGTGGGGGAAAGAGCGCAAGGGAGAGTATGTGTACAAAATGAGTGCAAGATTCCCTCCCCCCCCCCCCCCACACACACACACACATCCACACACACACACACTTTTGCGCTCATGGGTATTCCCTAATAATTCCTTAACATTGATAACAAGTTCAACAAACAGACATGGTAATTAAATACAGAAGATAAATCATTTGAGTGGTAACATCACAGTGATTCAACTTTTATTGCAAAGGGTTATACAACATTCGTTCCACTGTCACAGCTCGTTTTCGCTTGCTTGCAATGTTGTTTTACAACGTTGGCAGGAATATTCATACAAAATTATGAAACATCGACTAGTAAAGAACCCACATCCTCGCGCAAACACAAACACACTGACGCACACACTCGCATGCACATACACACTATTAAACATATCATATTTCGATAGTCCTGGCAAAGGTGGTCCTCATAGTATATAGAACAATTATAACAGCAGCGCTCAGGCACACATGCACCTACCCATAGCTAGACATGTGCACACCCACAAATACGCACACACGCACATTGTATATTTCGTTACACTTTACATATATATATATATATATATATATATATATATATATAAATATCATATACAACAGCTTTTGCCGTGTTAAACGTATTTGTGCATGTAAGTATATATTTAGAGAGAGAGAGAGAGGGAGTGGGGGCTATATTCTGCAAATGGTTAAAGATTGTTATCATTCACCTTTTTGCTATTACAGTTATAACGTGTAATCTACCTGATGCTCCGAGTGCCGGAACCCATTTCGAGAACGCCAGCTCCATCTACTATAACGACGAAACTCTGGTTGAGGTTTGTGATAATGACTATGATAAAAGAACATATGTGTGCAATGGATACACTGGCACTTGGTATACAACATCATCAATCGACTGTACCACCCCTCCAAATCAAGGTAATATACATTTATGATTACACCACACTGCTACCCCACCCCCCCCCCCCCCTCCAAAATAAGATTTAAACCACGATAAACGTGTTGAATATATAGTTTATTTCTGGTCTTGTGATGTCATTGTGAACTAAACAGTATGGAAGCTGTTTTAACTAAAGTTGATTATGAAGTCCATTAAATTGGCATGTGGTTGGGGATCATCAAAATAGCGGGAAATTTCCCTAATCTTGCTGATTGCCACATGAACTGCACAATAAGGCCTGTCCTCATCAACTCGAGTTTGCCAAATAAATCGCTATTTTCATACTCGCGCTATTTTCCCGAAGCTCGAAATTGCGTCTTTACCAGGACGATACGCTCATCACAAACTAGCTCGGAAAATAAACCCGAGATTGACTGAGACTAAATCTCCCTCCCGAACCCCTCCCACTGCCGCCTTTCTCCCTCTCTTATCATCTCTTCCTAAAGCTAATAGTAACGAAAATATGCTCTCTGTATATTACACCTTGTAAAAGTGAAATCTGTGATTGCAGACTTGTTTGTATGTTTCAGAATTGTAGGTAGTGTTTCACCTTGTCTGTCATATCTATATACTTCGAAACTTTAGATGTAAATGTGGAACAAATACATTTCAAACATTAAACTACTTCAAAAGTTTCTTCTATTAAAGAACAGGGTTAACAAATTTCATTCGAGGAAAATGCAAGTCGGGGGTATTTGAAAAAATATATATTTAGACTGTTTATGGCGCCACAGTCGCATGGCACGAGCTTCTTACTATAGAGTTTTATACTTATATATACGGTATTGCCGATGCGAATAAGGTTTTCATTGATAATAATTATTTAAGATTTGAGTAATTTTATTAAGTTTAATAGTAATATGAACCGACACGTCCATGTATATTGCATATTTTTGGGGTGGGGGAAAGAGCTCAAGTGAGATTATGTGTACAAAATGAGTGCAAGAACCCCCCCCCCCACACACACACACACGCACGCACACACACACACACACACATACACACACACACACACACTTTTGCGCTCATAGGTATTCCCTAATAATTCCTTAACATTGATAACAAGTTCAACATACAGACATGGTAATTAAATACAGAAGATAAATCATTTGAGTGGTAACATCACAGTAATTCAACTTTGATTGCAAAGGGTTATACAACATTCGTTCCACTGTCACAGCTCGTTTTCGCTTGCTTGCAATGTTGTTTTACAACGTTGGCAGGAATGTTCATATAAATTATGAAACATCGACTGGTAAAGAACCCACATCCTCGCGCAAACACACACTGACGCACACACTCGCATGCACATACACACTATTAAACATATCATGTTTCGATAGTCCTGGCAACGGTGGTCCTCATAGTATATAGAACAATTATAACAGCAGCGCTCAGGCACACATGCACCTACCCATAGCTAGACATGTGCACACCCACAAATACGCACACACGCACATTGTGTATTTCGTTACACTTTATATATATATATATATATAATTATAAATATCATATACAACAGCTTTTGCCGTGTTAAACGTATTTGTGTATGTAAGTATACATATATAGAGAGAGAGAAAGAGAGAGATAGAGAGAGAGAGAGCGAGAGAGAGAGAGCGAGAGAGAGTGGGGGTAATATTCTGCAAATCGTTAAAGATTGTTATCATCCACTTTTTTGCTATTTTACAGTTATAACGTGTAATCTACCTGTTGCGAGTTCCGGAACCCATTTCGAGAACCCCAGCTCCATCTACTATAACGACGTAACTCTGGTTGAGGTTTGTGATAATGACTATGATAGAAGAACATAATATGTGTGCAATGGATACACTGGCACTTGGTATACAACATCATCAATCGACTGTACCACCCCTCCTAATCAAGGTAATATAAATCTATGATTACACCACACTGCTACCCCCCCCCCCCCCTCCCCCTCCAAAGTAAGATTTAACCCGCGATAAACGTGTTGAATATATAGTTTTTTTCTGGTCTTGTGATGTCATTGTGAACTGAACAGTATGGAAGCTGTTTTAACTAAAATTGGCATGTGGTTGGGGATCATCAAAATAGCGGGAAATTTCCCTAACCTTGCTGATTGCCACATGAACTGCACAATAAGGCCTGTCCTCATCAACTCGAGTTTGCCAAATAAATCGCTATTTTCAGACTCGGGATATTTTCCCGAAGCTCGAAATTACGTCTTTACCAGGCCGATACGCTCATCACAAGCTTGCTCGGAAAATAAACCCGAGATTGACTGAGACTAAATCTCCCTCCCGAACCCCTCCCAGTGCCGCCTTTCTCCCTCTCTTATCATCTCTTCCTAAAGCTAATAGTAACGAAAATATGCTCTCTGTATATTACACCTTGTAAAAGTGAAATATGTGATTGCAGACTTGATTGTATGTTTCAGAATTGTAGGTAGTGTTTCACCTTGTCTGTCATATCTATATACTTCGAAACTTTAGATGTTAATGTGGAACAAATAAACTTCAAACTTTAAACTACTTCAAACGTCTCTTCTATTAATGAACAGCGTTTACAAATTTCATTCGAGGAAAATGCAAGTCAGGTGTATTTAACAAAAAAATATTTAGACTGTTTATGGCACCACAGTCGCATGGCACGAGCTTGTTACTAGAGTCTTATACTTATATATACGTTAGTTTAAAAAGCTCACGTTAATAGCACGTGCCATGCTCCGCATTCCGCTAAAATGTCAGTTCAGTTCAGTACATGTTGAATAGGCATATCTTGAAAACATCCCCATGCACAAATAGTAGGCAAAGAAATAAATTAGTTGACAAAAAAGGAGTAAATGACAGACTAGTATATAAGATGTTAGATAAAGAATGAAATCATTCGTAATTTTACCTTTTTTAAATTTTGTTTACATTAATGCCATTTTATATTCATAGGACTATCTCAGGGCGCTGTGATTGGCGTTACTTGCGGTGTCATTATCGCCATCGTTTTAATCGGAGCAATGTGTTTTAGAAAGTGAGTTGTTTACCAGATTTATTATATTAATATTTAGAATAATTACGTTCATCTTATATAAAGATTATAAAGGACTGAATTACTTTTGTTTTACTTATCTATTCATGTATCTATTTATTTATTTAATATTTATTTATTTACTCATTCGTCATATGTGTTTATTAAACTATTTGTTTATAAATTCATTGACTTTATTACTTATTTCATTTATTGATTGATTGATTAGTTATGAATTAATTATTTCTTAGCTCTCTTTTGTTCTTCATCCATTCATGAAGATAATTACTAGATACATCTTCGATGGTAATTCTAATTTAAAGATCCGCCCTTCATTAAGGACAATCGCATCCTTTTCGTACTTTAGGTTATGACCTTAAAAGGACGAAGAAGGAAATAGTGTAAAGGCATCAAACAAAAATCACAATAAGCTTTTGTTAGTCCCAAGACATTTCATTGTAAAGTGGAAAAAGGAGGGCAGTTTAAACCACTCCAACATGTTGTAAAAATATTTTAGAAATGAATAGCAACATGGCAACTGTGGTTATGTTAATATTATGAATATTATATATATATTCTAGGTATAAGAAGTCTATAAGAACTGTCCCACCTATGACCCAGACCGCAGCCCTAGCGGATGTTCCTGGAATCTACACGTTATCCACAGTTAACTATGAGGGTTCTGGTGCCCAAGTTCAGGGGGGACCAACCGTGATGGGAGCTGTTGGATGGACCCCACCTGCCGGTCCCCTTACCGAGAAGGGTCAGATACAAGGTGGACAAACAGCCCGTGTCGAAATGCCCCCTCCGGAATATTCGTACGCGATACATAATCCAGCAACCAGCACAAGCAACAACCCTTCTTAAAATGAAAAAAGAGAAAGAAAGAAACAAGCAAAAACGAAATAAATAATA
Source organism: Strongylocentrotus droebachiensis (assembly GCA_035222895.1). Taxonomy (NCBI): domain Eukaryota; kingdom Metazoa; phylum Echinodermata; class Echinoidea; order Camarodonta; family Strongylocentrotidae; genus Strongylocentrotus; species Strongylocentrotus droebachiensis. The sequence continues at coordinate 750,018 of JAVYIG010000208.1, forward strand.
GGAATGAATATAATAATATCAATAAAATCTAATCTTATGAAACTACACAGACCTAGAATATGGGCGTGTGTGTGGATGCGTTGGTGTAATTCCCCCTTTTAGAAAATGCCTTATCGTACAATCGGAATAATACACTTTTTTTTTCTTTCTCGTTTTAGCAATTATATATTTTAACCAGATACCGGTAACCCTATCTGCCTATTAGCGTTATTTACACAGCTTATAACTTGTAACCACAGCAAGTCACTTTTATTGACTGTTTGAGTACACGGATTAGCAATTCAATCACAAAGTTTAGATTATGATTGTTATGGCATGTGTATGTATCATATGTTTTGTTTTGGCGACCCCATTACAAGTCCGATGTTTTTAGGGAATTTTGCCTCATTTCTCCATAAAATTGTAAATATGTATTTCATATTATTTTCACTTTGCTTTTGTGAAGGAGAGAAAATGTTGATTTGAATTAAAAGTTAAATACGAAAGTACACTATGTAGCATTTACAAGCCTAATTATGACTGGCAATTTATGAATTAAAAATATAATCAGAGGTATGAATTATGTTATTAGACAGGGGCCTGTTTTGCAGCCCAAACATATCTTAAAGCTTCTTTCGTAATTGCGTGACATGTAATTATTTTAAATGATATTTGCTGAGTTCAAAGGTCTAAATGTATTTACAATTTTCGGTTTCAATGCAAACAAGTTTCAATGCAAGGCGTTTGACTTGTTTTAAATCAGCATTTCAATACTTTGAGAGCTTCTCCGTTCGTGGGTATTTAAATGAATAGATATTAGTAAGTACAAATAGATTAATGAAACCTTTTTATACAAGAGTACTATGACAGATCATATGGCCAGCCTGCTCCCCCCCCCCCTCTCTCTCTCTCTCTCTCTCTCTCTCGCTCTCATGCAGTGCAAACACTGTTACGCACAGCGACTGACAAGGGCATGTGCCTACAAACTAATACTAACCTATGCTATAGATGTATTGATTTGTTGTACATTAAGAAACTTACCCAAAGAAACTTAACATCGAGCAGAATATGAGTTTATTTTATATTAATGGTTTGGTAAAATCGTCAATAATGAAAGATATATTATCTAACTAACTAAATCGAAGGGTAAAACAATGCTAAATTATTACTTGATGTAAATTCATAACATAAAAGAAGGTGCGAAAATTTGCCGCATGCTCTTTTTTGTTTTGTTTTCTTTAGTGTTTAATTTTGTGAACCGCCTGTATTTGGATATTCCATAGCCACATTAGGAAAAATCTAACTTCGTTTTTTTTTTAATTCTATTCATCAACCATTAACAAAATATATTACATACATATTATAAACGTATCTAAATAGCCACATCGAGCAACAACTGATTCAAGATACCTTAATTGTTCTAGATTGATTAGGCCCTGATATTTATCGTCAATTTTATAAGCTTGCTTATAGCATAATCAAGTTCTCTCTTATTTAAAGATGCTATGTCCCATTTGCAGTCAAAACAAATGATAAGAATTCAATTCCACCGGTATTTGAAAGATAATACTTATTTAAAACTTCCCTCGAAACGAAAGGGCTTGAAAATATCTTTTTTTTTGTGGTAAAATAACGACCATTAGTTGTCGAATCGAGTTTAGGGATTGCAATCATTTTAATAAACAGTCTGATTTTCAGACCCTTGTACCGAATAGTCGTACGTTTTGTGCTGCGCAAAGATTCAATCAGTTTACTTTTGGCCATTACAAGAAGTGGGTTATTGATGTAGACCAATGCTCATGTACCCTTTACAGCTCATTATTTGTATGTATGTTATTACCAAAGAAAAAGAGAAGTCAATCAGTCACTCGATAGTGTCTGACAGTGAATTCTAGAAAATAAACGTGTTTCCTTGCATAATTTGAATATAGGACACTGCTAACGTTTAGATTCCACAAATAGAACATACGTGACGTATTCATAATTCCTGCAAAGTTCTACAGCATTTGATGTTGGCTGCAAATGGGACATATATGGGCGTCAATCCTTACGTAATACCTATTGTTCAGGGGGGATGAATGAATAGATCATCACCCCTGAACAATAGGTATCAATTACAGATCTACGCCCATGTACCTTTAATGCTCGCTACTGAAAACACCACAATACAATTACAAACTATTCTATTTGATATTCCATCCAGCCTGTGTCCTGAGAATACCTATAACATATCACAAAAATGAGAAGATTTAAAATTGCTAATAATGATTCATTTTGTTCGATTGAATTTCTTTCTTCATTCAATCTAACAAGCCTACACATGGCAACATATACTCTGTCATGGCGTTTAAACCACGAACATATATAATACGAATAATAATAGTACACATAATGATTCTCCAAACGCAATACTTTTTTCAATATTGTCGAAAGCCACACATGTATGTACGAACTATGCCCCATATGCCACTACATAAGGCTATGGAAATTATATCCGACCATCTTTCAAAATATTTAACAAAATAAACAACATATTTGTACAGTGTCATTGGTATTCTCCGTGCGTGCGAAAGAATTGTGATTGCATTCTATAATAATAGATACTTATTCAATTTATTTCTATTACTTTCAATTATGTTTTGTCTTTATATAGATGATATACATTATGTTCATGCCATACCATATATTTCGTTTTAAAAATGATCAATGAAACTTTTTTTAAGATAACACCTTTTTATCTCTGAGGGATGATCGGGTAGTTAAAGTAAAAACAAGAATTTAACAATTTGAAATGGATTGTTTAAGCCACATAAACAAAGTAAACCAAAGCACTATACGTTCGGGCAAATTGGGCCATGGATGCGGTGACGTTAACAAGCGACGCGTCTTTCAAACAATATATGAAAATGATTTATCGCTTAGTACTTACGGCCACCTAAATGTGCAAAATGATACGTGAAAGGAAATTTAAATGAATAGTTTTCGCTACATGATCTTGTACTGAGATAAAGAAGGAGGTGACGTTCAAAATGATCAGTGATTTAGAATAAAATATATGGCCTTGTCATCGCTGATCATATGACTAAAACACACTTGGGGGGTACTGGTAAGTTTGAAATGAAGAGAGATAGAGAAAGGGGGATATATAGAAAATAACAAGAGAGAGAAGGGAGGGGAGAGATAGAGAGATCGAGATAGAGAAAGATAGAAAGAGATAAATAGGTTGAGAGCGATATAGAGAGTGAAGAGATGAGAAAAAGAGAAAGGGAGATGGGAGAGAGCAAGGGAGAAAGAGAGAGAAAGAAAGAGAGAGGGAGAGAGAAGGAGAGAGAGAGAGAGAAAGGAGGAAAGAAAGAGAGAAAGAAAGAAACAGAGAAAGAGAGAAAAAAAGAGAGGGAGAGAGACGGATGATAATGGTGAGATAGATAGAAAGATAGAGAGTGAGATGTAGAGAGCGATATAGATTGAGAGAGAGACAACCTCTTACATACGTCGAGGTACGAGAACCCTCGAACCGAACTGCTGTCGTTTTCTCTCAGTGTTTTCTTTCTCGATCCCCATAATTGCGGACGATCATATCTCAATCATTGTGAATTCAACATACTTAAGATTAGAGAAATATTAAATGTTAACTTACATGTAAGTTTATCATGGCATCTTAATAGAATGTTATCGATCACACAACTTCATGATGCCATGGTACATACAATGTGGCACATTGTGATTATTTGTTTGGCATGCATTGTATAAAGAAAACATTGACATTTAACAATATGCATTAAGCATCAGGTGAGTTTTAAGCCCAATTTTAAAAGTAGAAAGAGTGTTGGCCGTCTGAATAGAGAAAGGTAACTTATTCCACAAAGAAGGAGCTGCTGATACAAATGATCTATCGCCCCCCCCCCCCTAAAAAAAGGGGGGGGGGAAGAAATTTGGTACGTATTTCTTTAAGCCTGACATTATGTGATGAACGTAAACCAGAACGACCTGCGGAGTGGGGCGATAGAAGGAATGAAATATATTCTGCAGCTAGATCATTTAGTACACGATAGGTTGAGAGTAAAATTGTATAGATCACACGCTGTTGAACAGGGAGCCAGTGAAGAGATTTCAAGAAAGGAGTGATATGTGATGATCATAATACCTGCCTCAATGTATCAAATTATAGCAGTACATGTGCTGATTAACTAATCCGATATTCATGATAGGGCTTTGGTAGAGCAAATTAAAATGGAGGGTCGATGTGGTGTCGGCCAGACTTGCCAACAAGATAGCCGAAAATTCCGAGCGAGCAAGGAAAATAAAATGCTCTTTTGCGCTTTTTTTTTTTTTTTTTTTTTTTTTGGGAGGGGGGGTATCTGATCCCCTACAAATACTCAGCCAAATTTTGCTAATATGTCATGGTAGAAATATAATTGAATGCTAGGTAATTACATCACTTTGCAAAAGAAATATGTAATCATAAATATATATATATCCCCTATAAATAAATGTCCTAGCATCGATGTTTCCAACCTATCTGTGAGCTATCAATACATATTTTTCAAAACTTTTGAAAGTGAACATCCATAACCAGGTTAAAATTGCAATGAAACCAATGATGCCACTCAAAAATATGCGTAACAGCTGCCTCCTTAAAAACAAAACAAGTATCATGACCGTTTGAAATAATGGACAACTGGGCTGTCCCCCTCCACCTTATCCCCAAAGCCATGGATACGCTACTAAATTGATGGTAAATATTACAAAATCAAACTTTCATTAGTCTCTTGCCCAGAGGTCTGTTCTAAGCATTAATGATTGAATTCATTTTAAAGAAAAATAAATAAAAATAAACCATAACTACCATCCGCCTTACAATTAACCTCACAAAACTAGTTTCCGACTTTAAAGAAACATCTCCATCAACTCGATATCCAATATGCAACTTAATAAAGAATATTAATAAAGTAATTGGATCGTAAATCAACTAACGCATCGTCTGATAAACATCGGAAGGACAACAGGCAGGGGTGATAGCTTAAATAATGTTTTCTTTTCGAAAATTGTCAAAGTAGTTTCTTTTCGACTCCATCGATTTCATACGATATAACTCTTATTACATTAATAGTAAATTAATTATAATATTATTGCCCGTTTCGTGATGGAATTCGGGTTATGGGTTCTGTTTCTTTCTCTCTCATCTGTTCTCTCCCTCTCTCTTTCTCCCTCTCTCTCTCTCTCTTTAATTGGGCTTTAATTGAATGACCACTATGCTTGCACAGTACTTAAATGAAATAATATATATATTATATTATATTTGTATGGAAGATATATATGGATTAGTGGCCCTTACTATAGTTTTTTCTGTAATTATTCAGTTATGAATACTACAGATAGAGTTATAATTATTTATTACTTATAATGTAATTATCTCATCACTCGCCATAGCGTTTTGAAAGAACATGCATTATTATAGACAATTGCTTATGAAAATTATATAATCAAAGCACCTTTTATAGGAATAATACACCTAAAACATGCAGCAGAGCAATGACAAGAAATATATTATAAGATGAAATAAAGTAGAACGAATATGTAATGTTTACTAGAATTCAGTACTGAAAAGTTTTATTTTTTTTCCTCCAATTTGTGAAGAGGCCTTCAATGTCAATATTACAAAGCTCGTACCTTTATATATCATGACAGAAGCAAGCGTTCACCTCAATATTGATTATATCAGGATTCGATCAAGGGCTAGAGACTTTATGAAACGTTCTGGAAAGAATAGTTCTTTGACTTAAAAAATATACATGGTATCATTAATTTTCCAAATCAGCCTTGGTTTGCTTTGTTTAAATACAAATTTCGCTCTTAATCTTGTTCTTTATTTCTTATATCTGTGCAACTTGTGCAATTTTCAAATTCGATTTTCTGTGGTTTACTCTACCTTTATTCTGTATCGGTATTTTTGATTTCATTAAGTAAAGAAAGGAAAGCGATTTTAAATTACTGTTGTTTCGAACTGAAGTCCCGGATGCCATTGCTCGATAAAGTAATTTACTCATCCTTGAATATATATTTTTTCTATTTTCATTTTTCCACGAGCAAATAATAAAGATGGCACTCCTATTACTACTACTACAACTATTACTAATACTACTATTACTACTACTACTACTACTACTACTACTACTACTACTACTACTACTGCTACTACTACTGATAATAATGGTAACAATAGTATAATAAAGTACATATCTATATAGCACATTTCGTGAATACTTCAATGCGTGTTACAATGCTATAATCATTACCCCCTCATTGGGATTAATTCCTCTACGATTAGCATTACATTCGATAAACCAATTTCTTATGGCGAGAAAATATGATCCCGAGAGCATTGCTCTGTTCGAATGGTCGTGTATCCTCAAGGGTTATATTTGGTAGTTTATAGCATTGAATGAATGAATGAATGAGTAGTTAGTGTGGCGGGTTGCTCTTCTGACATTGACCCATTATAGTCCATTTTTAGAACAAAAGATCGAAAAATATATTCTACTGTATATTACTTCCACATCGTAATACTATATTCAAAATATGACTTTTAGATATAACTTCTGTAAAGAGATTTTAAATAATAACAACACTCTCAATTAACAAAAATGGCCTCGTGCGTATTGTTATCAGAAGTTTTAGCGTTCACAAAATACTTGTTATTTCGGGTAGTTTGCAGTACTTTGTATTTACAGGCAATATCATCTTGATCCGAGTGCAGTACATATCGAGGAATCGTTTTACAATATATTTAAATGTTTAAAGGTAAAGCAAAGTTTTGGGAAATTTTGAAAAAATTGCACTAGAAAATTTAGCCCCTAAAACACTCCTGCTTTCGAGAAATTGAATAATCAAACTTTACCGGTGCTCCCGGTAAATTTCAAATAGCGCCAAAGGCCATTCCATGGTAGCTGCGACCATGAAAATCTTAGAATATGCAGTTCCGATATATAATTTCCAAACGGGAATAGAAAATCGGTCGATTGTAGTCAAGAAACATTGTTTTAAAGCTAAAGTATTTAACATCAGTCTTGAGAGGGAGCTATACAACATAAAGAGTATATTATTTACAATAATAATATAATATAATATAATATTGTAAAATCGCATATGCTTCCAATATGTATTACCTTTAATATAAACACATTTAAAAATCTTCCCCCCCTAACAACAACAACAACAAAAAGAAAAAGAAAATGCTATACATCCAATATACTGTCAAAGTAAAAGTATCATATTGGTGTATTAGTTCACAATTCATCAAGTAAGTTTCTTTTTCTTCAAAAATGAATAACTTTAACAGGTTCAAGAGTACATTTTCACACAAATTTCTATTCTTGACGCATTATAATAGCAGATATTCCAGTAAAACATCAAAACCGTTTCCTTTTCAAGACATGCGTGAGCACACAAGTAAGATTTGAAAACAATCTGTACAATATATGTATAACACATTTTAGCTTACATATGCATCGAGATTTTATTCCAATAATTAAAGTTCAAGGGTGGTGCTTTAGTGATTTAATTTAGATCTTTCCTTGGTGGATCTTCAAAAGAACTGTCACTTTTCATTGCAATTTCATTTATCTGTAACGTGAAGCCTTCTTGTTTATTAAAAGGAATGCCAACATATATCTCAGGACTCCACAGAACAATAGTATTTCAATTGCGCCATCTTTCGGTTATGGCGTTATATAGCGATTTCCGGTTCTTGTACCCAAGCATCATCACGCGCGTGTCATCAGTTGGTTATGCGTTGCAGGTCATGCCTGTCGACACATCGGGACATTATTGACATAATTGGCATCTATACAACGCCTTGCGCTTTACAATGTAGTTAGTATAACCCCGGTCACTGGATTTCAAGTCCAGTTTCGACTCCTTAAGTATTCAAACCTGAGTATTCCGACCATTTTCACCGCTCACGTGCATGCGTGTTGGACAATATAATAGTCTAATTGGCCTTAAGCAATCCTTACAGAGTACATATTCTTATATCTTCTATATTACTAAAGTCATGATATTTCAATTTTGTTTACAATGATTTTATTACAGAACTATGCAAACCCCCTCTTTCCCCCTTTTTAATTACTGGATCCAACAATACGTATCTCATCGATATTTCTGTCTTACTCTAAATGACATGAAAAACCATAAAAGCTTTGTTAATAATTTCTGCATGCATTTGGTACTAGCATGAGCCGTTCTTGTCTTTTAATTGTAGATTCTATGGAACCAAGAAGCAGTAAAGAACCAGAGAAGTGCAACAGAGAGCAGTGGCGGATCCAGGGGGGGGGGGGCCCCGGGGGGCCCGGGCCCCCCCCCCCCTTGAGAAAAAAAATCATGTAAAATCACGTGATTTTTACCTTTTTTTGGGGGTTGGGCCCCCCCCCCCCTGGCCCTCAAGGGGGGGTGCAAATTGAAACATTTTCGAGGACCAAAAACAAAATGTGCTCACTACCCCCCCCCCCCCCCCCCCCCCCCCACTGAGCGACTTTTCGGCCGGTGTGACCGCGCCGTTTGTCCTACCAGTTTCGTTTGTCCGTCGGACATAATATGCGGGTTTTCTGCTCGCACGGATCGTCCGAGGGACGATCCGTGCGGTTTGCTATCCGCACATTTTGTCCCCCCATTGTTTTACGTGTATATTTAATAAAAGGAAGCAACTCGGCAAATCAATGTATTTAGACTCATTGTAAATCATGTGGTTGACATTTTTTCTAGAAATTACATAATAATAACTCTACAATTTTTTTAAAGCAAATGGGCCAGTCCTTTTGAAAGTAGAAGTGAATATTTTCTTTTTATGAAGGCATACTCGTGATATCGGCCCCACAACTGTTGTAATCGATTATACTTTTGTACGTGGCTTCGTACATCAACCAACTCACTACTAGTATATACTCGTGATACAACCCCCGCTCCAAGTATTTGGAGGCGTTTCGAGGGGGCGTTTCGAGGTTTAATGAAGGAGTTAAATTGGAAATAAAAGTGATTAAAAATGGGGTTGAAATGGAGTGGGGGAGGCTAGAGTATTTAAGATAAGGTAGAGCGTAGCACAAATTGGCGGATGCTCAGGGGGTATAGGGGCATTTAATTACGGTCAGATGATTGGCGTATGGTCCAAGGGGCGGAGTCCCCGGAAGCGCAGGGGTTTTAGGCATTACAATTAAGGTCAGATTAGCATCCAGGGGCCAGCCTTAGGTCCCAAGGTGGGGTCCAGGGGGCAGAGCCCCCGGAAGCTCAGGGGTATAGGCATTTAATTACGGTCACATGAGCATACTTTCTTTTCTATTTCTTTCTATTTAATTATCTTCAATATACTTTTTCAAAAGTGTGTGTGTGTGGGGGGGGGGGGGGGGCTTGAGCCCCCAAGCCCGCCGTAGTAGGCCTCTAAATAGTAAATAAGCACATTTCTTGCCTGACTGTAAATTTTGATATTTGTCATTCTCCCACAAACGCATAAAAAGTATAATTTACTAAAAAGTGTGGAAAAATCCCGGAAAATTAGGCCGTTTCAGCAGCATCTGTAAATCACTGGTATCAAATTAGAACAAACAAAAACAATCACTTTTAAAGTTTTTTTTGGTGGGGGGGGGGGGTAGCAACTGGCTGATTACGTAGACCTATGGTGTCGAGGGGCTCTCTCTTTATTTTTGCTCGGTAATAAATACGGTTAGTTTATGTGGGTGTCACTCAGGCGCGGACATACGGGGGGCGACGGACCCCCCCCCCCCCTCTTTGAAAAAAAAGAAAGGAAAGGAAAGAAAAAGAAAGGAAAGGAAAAAGTAAAAAAAGAAGGGCTAAAAACATGAGTTAGAAGTGGACCAATCAAGGCGCTCACTTATCCGTATCAGGGGGGAAAAACACGGGGG
>JAVYIG010000209.1:0-142500 GCA_035222895.1 Strongylocentrotus droebachiensis
TACATCTTTACATAAACTGACAAAAAAAGAATCCGGTAAAGGCGGTAGTCGGTAAATACAAAGAGTGGGTCACGACATGAAACATAGGAGAGAACACCTCGGCATTGGGCTCGGTGTAAGTGAAGAGAGATGGAAACTAACAGACAAAGATCGAGATCAGAGAGCTGAAAGTAGAAGGACTAGAGTCTAGTACTAGAGAGAGAGACAGATAAAATCATGTTAGGCTAAGCTAGCTAGCTGCACTGGCTACACGCTGGCGCGCCAAAACCGACCTGGCCGCATGGTTGCACTGCATGCACGGCGCGCCACTTATCACCAATTTTTGCACACGTCACATGGACGTTGTGTGACCTCTACCAGGTTTTGTTGTTGTTGGGTAATTGTTTATTGGCGTTCTTTCAATATTGAATATATACGCCATAATTATCTTTAATTTTATAAGGAAAATCAGTTATAAATAAGAAAACTGAGGATAAAGATTTGTAATGATATAATTAATTAAAAAGTAACGCAATTTTTTAGGAGTCTCTGGATGGTTTGCAACTTCGTGTTTCTGCTTTTTTTTAAAAGTTTAATCTGGTCAGCCCGGTTTCGATGGCATGGAAACTAGCTTTGCCCGATTTGAAACAGGCTTCTCGGCTACTCGGCGTGCGTGCGCAGTGATCTTTTAATTTTATAACGCACGGTGCCTAGACCACTCAGAAACACAGAAACACTGTAAATTGAGACACATCGTACAGGGGCGCTCCTGAAACCGAATTTCCAATCCATTCAAGTAAATTGATATACAAATCTTATCACATTATCACTATTTGTAAGCAAACATTTATAAGTGGGCTTTTTGTTAGTATCAATGCATAAAAATAGAACAATTGAAAAATGAACGTCTTTATTTAATATTATATAGGACCTATATAGGCCTATATATTACATACCTACATACATTATATTTCTTTATTATTCCTCCTTTTATTCTCTTTATGAGAATCTCCTAAAGAAGCGATAGGGGAAAGAAGTACTTTGACTTATTTTACTTTACTTGTAGGTAAACTTATTTGGTCTCTTGTTTTATTTGAAGCGACCTGTTCTATGGATATATAGTAGGATGGCATATTGAGCCTTCTGTGAAAACTTGAAAAGTATTCTTTTTGTTTCTTCTATTGTTTTGGTGTCTAAATCTGAGAAAAGCATTGCTCGTTCAATGATATACTTATTACAATAAAATATAAAATGTTCTTCTGTTTCACTGATGTTACAATAATCACAATATTCTGTTTCACTTAAACCCACTTTAGCCTTTATCGTCCTTGTTTTCACGAAGTGACGGTAGTGAGGAAAATCGTAACGCAAAGTGAATGCAATTTTGTTTCACTACCGTCACTTCGTGAAAACAGCGACGTTTTGTTGGTTCAGTTGAAGAACACCCATTCTCAATCTATGTAATATTACTTCACTGTATCTGTTTACCTTGATTGATATACATGAATGGTTCTCAAATCGTTTTAAAGGTGATTCTATCGTTTTCCATCTTTCTTCCCCAATTTCTCGTACTCTTTTACTCAGTATTGATTTCAGTTCTTGTACATTGAGATCATTGTTAATTTCTATGTTTTTCTTTAATGCTCTCTTAGCAAAACTATCTACTACTTCATTCCCTACTAGTCCACAGTGAGATGGGATCCATTCTAGCGTTATGTTTATACCTCTATAATGAAGATGTGTTATTTTTATCAGTATTTCTATTACGAAATTTTCTTTTATCTGAGATTCTATTGCATTTATTGTACTCAGAGAGTCTGAAAGAATAACAATACCAACATAAATATTCAAGTTTTCAATCCAATCTAATGCCATAATAATGGCTACTTGTTCTGCCCTGTATGACGATGTGTCATTGTGTAATCTTTTCTGTTCATGAATTTTCATCGCTGGTACGTAGAAGCCTGCTGCCGCGTTGCCTCTTTTAGGATCTTTAGATCCGTCTGTGTATATTATGTAGGTGTGTTTTATATCTAGTGTTTATTACTTCTAAAGATTTGGTTTTTTGATAGTGTGGGTTGTCATTCTTGCTGATTAAAGTATGTAATTCAGTGGAGATGGTGGGTGGAATGTAATGCCATGGTGGAAATGGTATTGGTCTATTTTCTTCAACTTCATCCGATTCTTGAACTATTTTCTCGTTTAGAATTCTAAAACCAAAGGGATTTTTTCCTTTCTTTTTTTTAAGATTTTCATACTGCCCACAGTTGATTGTACATTTTTGGACTGGGTGTTCGGGAGTAGATTTCACTTTAAAATAATATCTATTTGTCAGCATTTTTCTCCTTATATCTAGTGGGTCTTCTCCTGTTTCTTTAAGCAGGGATTGTAATGAAGTTCCAATAGGGCCACCAGTTATAATTTTTAAAGCCTGATATTGTACTGAGTTCAACGTATTCTTTACTAAGTTTGAAGCTGAATCGTATGCTTCACATCCATAGTCAAATAGTGAACGTATTAATGCTTTATATACAATAAGCATAGAGTGGGAGTCATTTCCCCATGATATACCAGTTATTTTCTTCAAAATATTCAATTTTATTTTACATCTTTTTACTATATCCTGAATATGTGGTCTCCAACTTAATTTTGTATCAAACATTAAGCCTAGGAATTTGTGCTCCTGTACAAAAGGCAAGGGTACTCCTTCAAGTTTCAGTTCACATTTTTTATTACTATTTGTAAATAGAAGCGAAACTGTTTTTTCATGAGATATTGAAATTCCCCAGTATTTAAACCATTCATTTAACCGATGTAGGTATGTTTGAACTTTGTCTTGAACAAACGTTTCATTTTTACCTGATTTCCATATAGCGCAGTCATCTGCAAATAATGATATATTCACTTCCTTTTCCAATGGTATATCATGCATCATAATGTTGAATAAAATTGGGCTAAGGGCACTTCCTTGTGGTAATCCATTGGCTAGGGTAGATATTTTAGATAATGTCTGTCCATTCCTCACTTGGAAGGTTCTTTTCTGTAGTAAGTTCTGAATAAATGTATACATATTTCCTTTCACTCCTAATTTGAGTAATTTATATAATAAACCATTGTACCACAACTTATCGTATGCCTTTGTTACATCTAAAAAGCAGACTAGAGTATGTTCATGGTTCCCTAAGCTTTGCTGAATACTATTTTCAAGTAGTATAATATTATCTGTAGAGCTTCTTCCTTTTCTGAATCCGCTCTGTATGCTCGGAAAAATACTTTTATTTTCTAAATACCAATCTAGTCTTCTATAAACCATCTTTTCCAATATCTTTATAAATATGGGAGTTAATGTTATTGGTCTATACGATGATGGATTTTGTGGATCTTTACCTGCTTTTAGTATCGGTATCAAGATTCCGTGTTTACACTGTTGGGGGATGTTTCCACTTTCCCAAATCTTATTCATAATTTTTAACATTTTATTTTTAATCTGTACTGGTAACTTCTTGTAGATTTCATATCCAATTTTATCTTTTCCTGGTGCTGTATCTTTTTGATTTTTCAGGACTTGAGCGAATTCTTGCATAGTAAATTTTTGATTCAAAGACTGATTTCTACGTTGTTCTTGATCATCATTTACATTTTCTTGCATAATATATTCTTTAACTATATTTTCGGCTTCATTGTTTATTATTGTACTCTCACTAATATTTTCAAAATGATTAGTGCGTGTAGCACGCCTGCTGCGGAAACGGAAGCTCCCCAAAAATCTCATTGATGGGCACCTCACCGAGAGATGACATACGGAGGACATACTGTGTATGATCGAATCTCTTTGATTCACTGAGAAAGGGCGGGGATTTCAGTAGTGGAGACCCGCTTTAAGTTCCCGATTGTCATACTTTGGAACAGAATTTTGCTGCGTGCAGAGTGGAATCACACTATGTACAGCTTAATTATTGCAATAGTAGCACCCACTAGGGTTTAACTCTGACATAGTGATAGTGTTGTATCGTTCTAGGGATGATGAATCCTAGATATTGCTGGTCTAAAATTTGCAAACCTTGTTAGCCAGGCTTCAGAGAAAAACCTCACGATTCTACATAGAATGGGTGCTACGTGGCGGAAAGCACGTTCTGTTCCCAAACCCTTTGATCTTCTATTGTGGCCGACCCATTCTTCATTCATGGTTGAATACACACATATAATTGAGATGGTGAGGTTAAAATGAAGTAGGAAGAGAATCTAGGTACGAGCTTTTAGGTGATAATGACAAACACATAGATTTGATGCCTGGGACGAAACTGACATCCTAGGCACTGGGAAGAGAATTCCAATAGTTCTCAAAACCTAATACATAACTGCACTTTTAACTGTATATAACACCCTAGTGCATCTACCGATTTTAACTAGTTTATAAATATATATATATATATAGCATAATTTTTCTGCAATTAAAAAAAAATCTTTCTGGGGGGGGGGGGGGGGGGGCTGTTACAATCAGTTTCTACACGTAACTCATTTAATTTATTTATTTCATGCAATGATTTTTTTTTGTGGGAGGGCTTGAGACCCCAATCTTCCCCTCTAAAACCGCTACTGGTCGGGGGTGTTTATAAATATGCAAGTCGAAAACAGAACTTGGCACAGAATTTACTCCTTCAATATTATATTTGTTCTAAAAATGAATTACATAAAACGAAAATTGATGCAATGTTAGTTTATTCTCTTTCATCTCAAATCGGCGTGAGATGCTTACGTTATCAAAACCATATCTGTTATAAAAAGTAAAGCAAACTGAAAACCTGAATTTGTCTTCTCAATTTTTGTTATAGAATTTGTGAATTATTCGGCTAACGTAGTTGTCCGATCAATCGTGGCGAGCCCCATATTCTAGTTTCCTTTTGATGTTTATTAAAGGAAAAAAAGGTTTAGTGGTCAACTATTTGGAGTATTTCTTACACAATTAAAGGAACTGATATTGACATTTTTAATTTTGGTTTCTTAATCAGTCCGAGGTTCTCACTCAAAAAGTTTCAGATTCAAAGTAAATAATATATTTCTTTCTAATAATGAAATGAATACAAATTGAAATCAACTCTTAAACACTTTGACAAGACTTGTTTGTGACTTACCTGCACTGAAGATTATTGTAGAGGATGAATACGTTTGACAGTTAGAATATAGGGTATTTTAATGATACACAAACATAAAGATAATACTGCATGTAAACAATTATTATTTTCTAAAGAATTAATTACAATGAAAGTACTGTAGGAGGGTATTTTGATCCGTTTAGCCGGATACACCATTCAAAACGTCTCCAAGAGGGATCATTGTCAATCATCAACAATTTTCCCCAAAAATGAAATAAAAATGAAACTAGATTCATGCACACGACACGGTTAATTTGAGACTTATGTTAAGCCTGATAATGCCTTTTTAAAACACTTTTTGTCACGTGAAAATGAAATGCCAACACCCCCCCCCCCCCAATAATTTAGTAAGATTGGATAACGCACGCCTTTGGACAGTGATTGTTTATTCGACCGTGGTATATGAATACGCATTACTTAATAACATCACGTGGCTGCCTATAGATAATACAAACTGCCGATTGGTAGATTTTTACGCTTAGCCACTCCCATTTTTAACACCTGCCCTGGCCGCTCTGACTCTTTCCCAAAACTAACTTGTTCGAGCCTTTTAGAAAACAGAGTCCTACAGGCCCCACCTACATTTTAGTGAATATAAATTCACCATACTTTTAGCAAATTCCCATAAGCCAACCTTTCTTCGAATCAGGAGCTGTCTGACTTCAAACGGTCTTTGCTGATAATTTTCTACATTCGTCATGGCTACAATTACTGTGAGTAGATTATTTCTCTACAGATTTTTTAATTTGGGTAATTTAACAACATATCAGTTGCTACACGGAATCTTGCTCTTTTGTCAACTCCTTGTAGTATACGAAATTCTACTTGGCAACATTCGAAAAAGTATCCTCAATGAAACTTTGTTCATAATTATTGTAAATGTAGTACGTACCGTATCTTTTGTGATTTTTAGGAATCAAACAAAACTCTAAACTTATGATTTTTATTTTTGCATCTTGCATTTGTTTCAACGTTACAAAGAGAGCGCATTAAATAGCAACTATTGATAATAATTGTAGACCTGTCTCGCAACATTTCCTGGCAAGCTCTCAAATGACATTGAATTCTCCTCTGAAAAAAGAAATTACGAAAACGAATAAATGTCATTAACACAAAAATAATTTTGTTTTGTCCCAGTGGCCATATCAAATATAATTATTCTCATTTTTCTGCGACGACCTATCGTTGTATATATTCCCTAGCCAAAGGAAACATAGGCGTACGGGCAGATTTTACCCGAACGCTTTTAACCCGAATTTCAGCTGTTTCAGTTTCTTAATGTTTAGTTTTCAAATTTGTTGACAGTGAAAATTTACTGAAATTACAAATCAAGACACCGCTCGTTGGGCTGCAGACCTTTAGCCTCCAACTCCCCGCCGCCGCCTATGAAAGTACAAACAAAACAATAAATGGTTCATTAGTCCTAAATTTCGATTTCCAACTTTTCGACACAGAGACCGCGAATTTCTTTAAAAAAAAATTACATATCCAAATTTTGTAACTGCTATGTTGTACTTCATCAAGGGTAAAATACACCGAAAAAACCATGAGTGAAGGGCTGAAAGTGCATTTGTCTAAGTCTTAATCGTTTTGCACCCGCGCATCTAAATTTAAACTCTGGCTTTTTTATTGAATTATTCTATTGAATTATTCAAAAGTGTCATTAATGTTGTCTTGCAAATTATTGTTTATTCATTTGAAAAGAGCAGTATAAGAAGTAAAGAAACTTGCGCGGTACACTCTTTGTAGATCGTATTTGTCTATATTTTATTGTAATTATCGTAGCATTTTAAATTTCCTTGTAAAATGTTGCGCTCGTTTAAACGTATGCTGTTTTATTTTTACGTTCATCTTGATCTATTAAGAGGGCGTTAGAAATAAACACTGTGTTGAGATCAATCAACTAAGGGAAATTGGAAAATTTATCGGCTGTATTTGCTTTTCTTAATTATTCCAAAATTATAGAAAAAGATACCCATTGACGAGGAAACGATTTTGCTACTCGGCAGAGCTGTCGGCGCACACTCCAACTTTGCAACTTTGATTCTCAAACTCGGCTTCGGATCTGGACGAGTTGCAGGGTATGTGGCAGAGAACAACGACGACACATACAACGGAGCAGTAAATATGCTTAATGAATGGCAAGTTCAGCAAGATCGGCACGATTCCGCAGACGAAAAACCGGACCAACATTCACTGATGAGGAAAGCACTGCTGGAATCAAATATGCTGGAAATTGCTAATAAATATTTCGAAAAAAATAAATAATATTTTCCGGCTTCAACGACTCCTGCATTTTGGAGAAGCGTTAAACAGTAAGTGACTATATACCCATCATTCTTCGTTTTCTTGAGGTAATGTTCACCGACGAATAAACAGATTTTAAAAAGCAACAATACAGTCTAAATTTCTCGAGAACGTGAGAGTTATATAAACTTCAACTATAACGATGATTGTAAAGAAGTATCATAAAATGAAATTGATAGAGAATTCTTATCAAAGTAATTTCATAAACGGGTTTGAATCCCAGCCTGACACTAACGTCCTTTAGCAAGACATCAATCCACATTTGACACTCTAAACCCAGTTGATATTGGGTACCTGGTAATTGCTTGGATAATAATAATCGCAAGGGCCTCGGGAAGAATAGCATTGATACTGTTGAGGTTTCCTTGGTTAAAAATAATTTTCTCTCAATTTCTCATTATCATTAGCCACTTGCTGTTGACTCAAATGGTCAATGAAATCAAAATCGATGCAGCATGTCGTGGGATGCAATGTCAGCTTGAGAGTAGTTCTTTTAGAAAATCATTTCTTGCCGACATCAAATCATCAAATGTGTTAGAGAAATCTTGCAGATTTCAGACTCACGTGTCTCAGATACAGTTTACAGTCTTAGACTTTATTGATTATATTTTCATCCCTGATTTCAAACAACAAAAGAACACTATTTAAGTTCAAAGAGAACACACTTAATAAGGCTTGTTCATATATGACGCAGTGAACCGCCGCAAAAAAGCTGCCGCGTTTTTTAAAGTTAAAAAAATAATTTACGAGTAAGTGAATTTCGACTTGCGCATACATTTGTATTTACTAAGCTCTATGTTATTATATACAGAAATGTGAAACGTATTACATTTAACGTCATGATAAAAAAAAAATCAGCGATTTTGCCGCGTCATTCCTGAACAAGCCTTTATGGTACCACTTGCTAATCCATGACACACTTCAAGTAGCTGACAATACTTTTAAAGAGTACTAAAGAGTGCAATATGTAGTTACTTACTCATCTCTAACATAATTGCTTTTTGTCTCTTTACTCACTTCCTTTTGCTGATGCTGATCCTGATGCGGATGATTTCTCAGACCTGGATGCCCTGGTTGTTCTGAAAAGAAACTTAGAAATGCTGGTTCACATCTAAAGTTCTACGGAGATGGGTTTCAACATTTTATAACATTTTATTCAACTATAGGCTTAGATTTTGATAGCTGTTATTTTCATTGACTAAACATAAGACGTCGTTAAAGTAGTTTCTTTAATACAGTAACGAAACCTACCAATGTTCCATTCAAATAATTTGATTTTGTTCGGAGGATTGATCAAATACATGTGGCAGGCCTGCCTGCTGCAAGGTATTAATTATGCGATTCATTTTAAAACGATATGACTGAACTAAAATTATAATGTCACAGTGAAACATATTTCCATTGCTATGGGGTTGATTTGATCAATCAGAACCGTACCCATCAAATATATGTACACACTTGGGTTTTCTTACATTAAATATAGCTGTTTTTTCTATGACTAAACTTAAGGCGTAGTATATATATAAAGATTTAGTTTTGTATATTAAGATTTATGAAGCTTTTTTTCATTCTATTTCCATAGTAAACACATGTATCAGCGCAATTCTATCTTTAATTAAGAAAGATTGAGACCCCTAATGATCAACTGATGCTATGATATCATTATTGAATAATGTCATGAAAATATATTCCATTTTCAGTTTACTGCAATGTAATTCCTGCATTTCACCGTATGTTAAAGATTTTGTTTTATAGATTAAGAATAAAAAGCTTTTTTCATTCTATTGATGGTCTTAATTCATTCGTATCTCCATAGCAAAATATATATATCAGCGCAAATTTATCTTGAGCTAAGAAATGATCAATCGATGCTATGATATTGAATAATGTCATTAATATACTCATTTTATTTTCATTTTACTGCAATGGAATTCCTGCAATTCACCGTATGTTATTTCAAAGAGGAGAGATTTCTTACACATATTTCTTTCTTATACTTTTATTCGATTTCTTGGTACATTATTGTAATCATTTAAGAGTTAACTTTAAAAAAAAAATGTTTTCAGGTCGTTTACGTCCTCATGCTTATAGGAATGTTCTTCTTAATAATTAATTTAAAGAATAAGTACATACAGTACACCCTCGTAATAGATCAATTTGATTTGTTTTGTTTTGTTATTTTTGCTTTTAATTATCTGGTAGAGTTCCAATAAATACTTTTGCATTTGTAGAAACATGGTTTTGGAAAATAAATAAAGATGAACCAGCAGTATTCCTTTCGTTAATATTTTAATTGCATTTGTATCTATTGTAACGGAGAAATAATGTATTTTGAAAGACAGAAAGATTCAAAGGAAGAGAGAGGGCGTGGCGGGCAACAATACGCGAAGTTGCGATGTTTTTTTGTTGTTGGATATTTATATAATATCCATATAGATTAAAACACAATACTTATTTTGATCATAAGAAATTAAGAGGATTAGAAAAAGGGGGAGAGAAATAGGAAAGCAACAGAAAAATAAACAAAGAGAGGGGTAAGGTGTGGAGAGAGGGAGAAAGATCCAAAGGAGAAAGATAGGGGAGAGAGGGGGAGAGATAGAGATAGAGATATTGAGAGAGAGAGAGAGAGATAGACAGACAGACAGAGAGAGCGCGCGCAAGAAAGAAAAGTAGATAGAAAAAAGGAGAGAAATGGAGAGCGAGAGAGAAGTAGAGAGAGAGAGAGAGGCATAGAGAGTCAGACAGACATAGAGGGGAGCCTTAGATGATAATGAAACAATTGTGTTTACTTATGATCCACCTGATAATATATTAAAGCCCCTCTGTACTAGTTGGCATCAAGGGATTAGACCTCCCTTCAAGGCCACTGGCAGGTGGTTATCTCATCAAATCAGCTCTCAATTAACATAAGAAAATGGGCATCATGTGGAACAACGGGTACCCCTATGCATTATTGGCTTTAGAGAGGGCGCAAATAGCTATAAGTATAACAGTGGTGCTTAAATAATGAATGAAGTCACACTTAAGACTAACATCCAGAAGAAGGAGAAGAAGAAGAAAGAGGAGGAGGAGGACAAGGGGAAGAAAAGAAGAAGAAGAACATGAAGAAAAAGAGGAAGTAGAAGGAGAATAAGAAAAGATAGAGGTAGAAGAAGGCAGAAAAGAAAGAAGAAGTAGAAGCAAGAACAACAATACTAGCAAGTGGCAGGCAGGAACAGCAGCATCATGCAGTAATAGTAGTTTTTACTAACAATGATGACGCAGATAATGCTGATAAGGATGATGATAATAATGACCATAATTATAATAATAATGATGATAATAATGAAGATAGTGATGATGATGATGATGATGATTATGATGATGATTTGCTTTAGTTTTACTTTAAGTTTGAGGCTTACCTTAAGTATTAAGGTAAAACTAAGACCGATCGCTTGTAATGTAAACTGTACTTTTGAACGATTTGCATTTTCTCTATCCAACTAATATATTGCAATTGAACACACAAAGAATTATACATGAACATATCATATCGCCACTTCTTTACCATTAAGTTGCCTCATTAAGTTTTATATAAACTGTACAATATATTAAATAATTTCATACACAAAATTGTGACGTCGTAATTATGAAACAATTGACTTTAAACGTAATCAGCTCTTTATAATAGCTTTATTTTTCACAGTATTCAAGTAGTATTCAACAAGTACAATTGCAAAGGCATAATTATGTGGAATATCAATACAAATACAATACATTGTTACGTAGTTTGTCCTATTTCATTTGTCTGAATTACAAAATTTTGGAGCAACGAACCTTAGCAATAACGAACCTCCAGAATTACGAACCTCATGAATTACGAACCTTCGGAATGAAATTTTGGAATAGCGAGCAATCTGAATTATGAACCTTTGTAACTGCCAATACACCTCCCCCTTTCCCTCCCAAAACTCCAAAAGACATGTAATCATTTTGCTTATAAATGTACCATGTTTATAGTTGGGTCGAGAGAGACAATTGTTGATTAAATGCTTTGGCCGAGGGCATATTGTAGGCATCTTGCAAAGATTGGAACCCTCTAACTCCCAATTAAAAGTCAAAGAAATAAATCCCTTTAAACAATTTAAAAATTACAATTGTTAAAGAGTACATTGGCCACATTCTAATTTCAGATTGCTCTTTATAAAAAATCAAATTATCCAAGTATTGATAAACATCACCTGATTTTAACATAAAAAACAAGACAACAAGTGCAAAACAAATGTAT
This sequence comes from Strongylocentrotus droebachiensis, assembly GCA_035222895.1. NCBI lineage: Eukaryota > Metazoa > Echinodermata > Echinoidea > Camarodonta > Strongylocentrotidae > Strongylocentrotus > Strongylocentrotus droebachiensis. The sequence continues at coordinate 11,707 of JAVYIG010000209.1, forward strand.
TAGACTATAGTAATATTATTTTTTAATTGTTATAATTATTAACTATCACCACAAATATGAAACATTTCCAAAATAATTTCGATATAAGAAAATACAAACAAACAAAAAATAAAAGGCAATTTGACGCGTTTGAAAACAACCAGAGCTACAAAAAAGAGTACAGAGGCGTTTAGTAATCCCTGGTATACATCATTATTTCATCTTATTTATTTTAATTTAAAAATATATACATATACTACCTTGTAAGGGACATGTTAAAAACATTTAGACTTTTATAGAAAATGTTGGTATTATCTCGTATACTTTCTATTAAATTCCAGATGTTTTGACATATTGACGTATCATTGAGAGGATCAAATACCCCATTACCGTAATAGAAAAAGCAATATTTTGTATTAATGCCAGTATTGAAGATAAAAACCTGACCAAATCATGGTAGTTCATGTGTCTTGGGGAAATTAGTTTGATATGTTATATTCAATGTCATTGATAACAAAATCGTGAACAAATGATATCATTTAAATTATGGTTGAGTACTTTGAGCCAATGAGTGATCAGCCACATTGGAACGTGGTAAACATTCGAATATTGTGAGATTTAATATATACATGTATCCCGTTTCCCGTATTCGTTATCTTTGTCATGACTTTGAAGAATAAATCTCTCCTATGGGGTAATTACGAAAGGCACGATGTATACCAAAAAGGGAGAAAGGGAAAGGAAAATTGAAAAGAAGTTATAAAGTATCCTGCCTCGTTCCCCCTCCTAGGTAGCCTCGAAAATTAAAACTACATCCATCTAATAACATTGGTACACATTCCACTAATGGCCGAGGCCCCCGCTACACCCCTGCCCTAATTAATGTTCTTGTCTAGATGTCTCTTCGTGGTGCTATGTCTTGACGGTATCGAGTCCATTTGTCTTGTCCCAACCTAAAAGTTGGAGAAGAGCACAAGGTCACAATAATGATGATTAAAATACCAAATGGTGCTTTCCAAGCTTTGAAAATGAGTTGAGTCGTCCTTGCACAGGAAATTTGAGGGAAAATATGGGAGTCTGTGTGACGTTATTGTACAAAACAATGGAAGTGTAACTCGGAAAACAGATATTTGATATGCACTTTGTTAAAAATAGAGACTGAAACACTTTTGCGCTAACAAATTTCCACTATCAAAACAAAAATTACCTAGAGCTACTTCTTGTGCCATCCGATTAAATAGACCCTCACCCATAATTTCATAAGCAAAACAAATCATGCAGATATCGTGAACTTATCATTTTGGTGCGTATTCTTTTATACGCACTGTAGAGTTACCAGGATGTATATTGATCTTTAAAAGTTCATAAAAGTCATAGCACCTTCTCTTATCATTAGACGGACTTTTAAATGAAATTTGTTCGCCAATGTTAGTTTTTAACTCATGAAGTTGATTTTCATCAACGCATCGTTTTAGCAAAAAATATTTTAAAATTAACTCTGTATATGAGATATAAACAGTTGCCCATAAAATAAGAATACACTTTCTTTCCTTTTTGTCATTAAATAATTCTGACAATAGGATGCATTCGTGATTGAAACAATTTTATACTGTGTCAGAACTGTATAGATCAATCTAAAGAGTTATGTACAGATTGAAGATATATACAAACTTCATCCTCAAGAATAAATCGTATTTCCATAAACATTTCGTGAAAACAGGTAAGAAAAAATATCCCAAGTTAAACTGATTGTTTAACATTACAGAAGAAAATGTAATACATAAGAATGCTACAGCGCTAAATTCAAAAATTCCTCACCTCTTTACATCATGATTATTATTTTGTTTTAAAATATATATACGAAAGTGAAATTTTGGGAACTTACCGCGTCGATCGTTTTATTTCGAAACACGTGTTGACCTGACGGGTGTTGGTCCAGGTGGTATACAGGACTTCTTCCCCGTCACAGAGGTGACACTGACCGGACCAGCTGGTGGTCGATAACCCATCGTCCCTCCCTACAAGGAACCCGAAGGTAGGGAAGTCCTTGTTCTGGTTGGCGTACCCCACCACAACTGTGGGCGCTACGAGAAGATGAGAGAAATACAAACCCAGCATTCATTCATTCATTAATTCATTGCTTTATTGTTTCAATCATTCGTTCATTCATGTTTTCTGTACAAATCAGGAGAGTGTTTCACATCGAAAAAGATTGCCACTTTAAGTTCGACTTAACTATGTCAGGCTGTTCAAACCATTGTTTGCTCTCATCGTTTACTGGCATTGGTCTCTCAAACCGTGGTCACAAATCTACAGAATTTACATCTTTTGTTATTGGAGGAAAAATATTATCTAAAGATCCGACGCCGGCCGGCCACCTACCCCCTGGACATCCACCCCCGGATACCCACCCCCAGTCAACTACCCCAAGGACAACTACCCCCTAGGACAACTACCCCTAGGACAACCACTCTCTAGGATGACTACCCCCGGGACGACTACCCCTAGGAGAACTACCCCCTGGGACAACTACCCCCGGAAAACTACCCCCAGACAACCCCCTTAGGACAACTACCCACCGGACAACTAACTCCTAGGATAGTTCTGCGGGGGTAGTTGGCCTAGAGGAATGTTGTCGTAGGGGGTAGTTGCCTGAGGGTAGTTGTCCGGGGGTAGTTGTCCCAGGGGATAGTCGTTATAGAAGGTGGTTGCACGAGGGGGCAGTTGTCCTAGGGAGTAGTTGACTACGGGTGGTTATTCGGGGTGGACGTCCAGGGGGTAGGTGTCCTAGTACCCTAAAGATTATAATTGAGAGACCAATGGTGAGAGCAACCAGTGGCACAAATGGCCTGCCATAGTATGTGTATTTCTTGTTTGTTATTCAGTTATTTCTGCTTATTTGTATTGAAGAATTAGGCCAATGCTTTTTCTTCAGTGTCATATCAGTAAGCTCTTCCTTGCCGTGTACAAATCTGATATAATTAAGGTCTTAGGATGTGAAAGTGCACAGTAGTCTGTTGCTATGTCTTTCACGACATAGTCCTACACCACCCAATCTGACCGTTTGTATTACATTTTACAGAAGAGACATACAGTAAATTACCAAGAATTGATACTATTGAATCTATTTAACCAGAAATTGTAATAATTTAAAGAAAAAGGTTTTAATGAAAATTATACAATGATTACATAAAACATAATAATCACATAATAATCGAATATAATTACAGTTTGTTGCCAGGTACTAAAGGAAGGAGCAATGAATACAAAGAATTGATACTATTGAATCTATTTAACCAGAAATTATAATAATTGAAAGAAAAGGGTTCTAATGAAAATTATACAATGATTACATAAAACATAATAATCACATAATAATCGAATATAATTACAGTTTGTTGCCAGGTACTAAAGGAAGGAGCATACATAAAGCCTTTTCAGATTTAATTGTTGTGATGACGTTAATGTAATACGCTTCACATATCTGTTTCTTCTAACACTGAGCTCAGTGAATTCGGGTAGGGCCTTAAGTTTGTCTGCATTACAAAATGGTCTCTTAATGGGCCAACATGATCGAGTGAAAATGCTAAAGGAAATCACGGTCTCACCTGAGGAGTCAAGAAGGATCTCTTCATTGGTCATATAATCTCCTAGAAGAAGACCGGTTGATGTCTTCACGATGGTTATCTTGTCATTGCAATCATTGTACCACTCCCCGTCTAAATCGCAGTAACCAGCTATTGAAATGAAGAAGACGTTCGCACATGTAAAAACGTATGATTTAAGGAACAATATTAAATCAGTTTGTTAACGAGTAGATTGTCAATATGACGGTAGGTTTACATAAAGAAGGATATCGAAAATAAAAAAGAGTTTAGAATTAACACTTTCAATTTGGATCTAAATACATTTCGATTAGGCTACTAAAAGTTCATATTAAAACATTTCAGCCTATAACATTTGTTTTTTCTTTCAAATAATGTCTTTATTCAACTTTTCTCAAAGCATAAAATAGTATAAGCAAATCTTGCTCATAGATTGTTCTTTATGATATTTAGATCGTTCATTATGATATTTCAATTTCTTTCGAGAACATGGAAATGGTAAAGAACCCTTCAATTATCTAGTTTAAAATATACAATATTTTTGCATACAAAATAACGAAATTAAAAGAGGAACAATTTTTACCTGGGATGCCAACGATGAAAATATTAAATGTTTAGTTAATTTTATGTTTTGGGGTATATTTGTTAAAACCTTCTAAGAATCGACGACATAGGGGCATTCACCAAATAAGTGTCTAATAGATTCACTATCTTCGGAACAAAACATACAACAATCATGATGGGATATACCAACGGTCTTTACATATCTATTGACACCAAGAATAAGCAAATTAAAGTTCATATCTGCCTCAAAGTGAGTCATCAGAAATAATAATTTGTCATTTTGGGGCTATAATTTCATTTCACGTCGTCGACATTTGACATTTAGTTATTGAATAATTTTACATGAGAACCTGTTTTATCATCTGCTGATATATTTTTTTTAATGACATTGGATATATATTAGGAACTTTTATCTATCTTTCGAAATATAGTGACCATATGACGTTACTCTTGGAGAGCACTGTCACAAGCTCAGTCATGCGTTAAATCATGTGATCAAAATATTTACCTTTTTCGCAGTTCCCGCCGGAATATCCCAGAGGGCATTGACAGGTGTACTGGCCCTGACCGTTGTCACAGCGCCCTCCATTCTGACAAGGAAGGCTTGAACACTCGTTCACATCTATATAGATTATGAACATTTGGAATCTCATTGTAATTGAAATTATTTTATCAAGTGTGCAGAGTTAGAGGGGTGTGCCATGGGGAAGATGGAAGAATGATCAAGAGGCCACTCAATATTTTGGCATGAGAGTCAGTTTATTTGTGGTTTAAGGGCCTGTTGATATTTATCGATAGCCCGGTCGCGAAATTTTTATTCCCAAACAGGTTTGCAATTTCTTATATTTCCGTTCTTCTCAATGGCTGATACTTCATTAGCAGCTTGGAAAGAGTTCACAAACAATTAGACTTTGATTTTTTATTGCTTTGCCTCACTATTTATAAAGGCAAAAATACGGAATAAACTGTGACTTGAACCCATGACTCTATGATTGTAAAACGCTGACCTTACCGATTGAGCCAACGATGGTTTGATGAAAAGTGATTCTGCATGATTTCTGTAAGGCTATCACTCAACCTAACGATTACGTCATTGCTAATGACGTAACATATCAGCCAATCAGATGACCGGAAATATTAGCATTGGCAAACCTGTTTGGGAAAAAAAATTAGCAGCCCGGTCGTATCTAAATTCCTAAAGCGAATTTCATTCACAGCCCGTCCCTGTACATGTGGCACGGTCTTATGAATATCATGTATATGTATAATTGTTATATCGACACCGTTGCAACATAAAATCACTATAACAAAAACAAAGAATGCACATATTATTTAATTTGTTGCGTTATCGAAGATTGATATCTGATTTCAGTTTGTAAGTTCGAGTAATTTTCATGGGCATATCTTATCATGTCACTACATTAAATATTAAGAATGCTGTGATAATACGAGCTGAATCTTGTAATGTACAAGAGTGGAAGTCCACTGTTTTTAGGAGACAAATTAGAGATAAACTCCTTTGGAGTAGAAATCTACGTTTATGATAGTGGAACTTTCTTTTGAAAAGAATTAACTCCAAAAGTGAAGTGACCCCAATCCAAAACGAGTGGATTTCATTAGTGTAGACTTCGTATAGATTCGCAAGACACAAAGATTACCCTATTTGTCAATCTGTGAAAATTCAAGAGTAGAATATTCTCCAACTCATTTGTAATATGCATGTATTTAATATGTTGGTTGTGTGTGTAGATTCGTAAGCTTACCAATATCACAGTTGTACCCTGTAAAGCCCTGTCTGCACACGCATCTGTAACTGTTCCCGTATACCTCACACCCGGCAGCACCCTCGCAAGGGTTACTGAGACAAGCATCTGTATTACAATATGAAAGCAGCGGAAAATTAGTGCTAAGCAGAAAACATTCAGATCTTAATCTGTTATGAGAATACCTTTCACGTTTTGCATTTTAAATTGTCAATATCATAATCACTCGAGCTAACCTTTCGCTTAGTCGACTTGGCAAAATTTGAGTCGACACAATCGGGAACTGACCCGGGAACCTCATCCTGCTTCCTTGAGTCGACTTCGAACCCATGCTTTAGGAACGCAGTTTTTCAACACGATTGATTGTGTAAGATTACTGAATAAGTTGTCATACTTTGTTTTATGACGTCAGTATCGTCTACATGAAACTTGAAGTGTGCTAAATAAAAGTCATTTCCGACCTTGTAAGTGTTCCATTGATTAAAAAGACATGTCATCACGAATAGTGTGTTAAAGATAAATTCTTTTGTTTAAACAATCGCAGCCTTGGCTGGACTATAAAATAAACAGGTACGATATTAAATACATCTGAATGTAAACTATTTAACCTGAATGCATTCAAAACCTGATCATCAGACAGTTTCTGCATGTTTTACTTCATGATTGGGTAGCTGTAAATTGTCACAACAATTACGTCCGAAACGTCGAGTCTGTATTGATTCTCAGTCCTTTACAGGACTATCCACATGGTTGACCTGCAAATCTTCTCTCCAAGTTATAATCTCGTCAAACAAACCTGAACTTTCAAACAAAAATTACCTAACACTACACTTTCACAGTTCTGTCCCATACAGCTAGCCTGGAGCACAGCTACACGCACACCCTGATACGATTTGTTTACAAGACCCTCCATTTATGCAGGGATTGCTACATGCAAGTTGTGTTGTTGTTGATCGTACTTAAAGGTATTTCAGTCATAAATTACTATTTATGCCTCTCGCACTGCACTTGGATTTTGAATATATATACACATATATACCAAGTGCTGAAGAGGACACAGATTAAAGTATTCAAATTCAGATAAAATTACAATTTAATCTGCTAAGCACTTTCTTGCTGTGAGGCTATGATACAGTTGATAACTTTACATATCTTTTTCTATTAAAACAATTAATCAATCAATAATTTGGAAAGGCACGATGTTTCAGAGTAGATCAGCCTCATATGTTGGTGTTCGAAACAGGTTTCGAAACCTAGCCGATAAGCTAGTTCCCTTTCGTAATGTATTTATCATCTAATTTAGTACTTAGAACCGTAGATAAACCATGCAGTTTATTATAGGCTAACATATTCTTGCTTTCTCAGCAGGGTTCTTCAAGCGGCCTGAATCCCGTTTTTGTCCGATTTAACATATGAACAAGCACACTTATTTCCATTTTAGGATAGCAATAGCGTACACCCACAAGGAATATATACCAACATGTATACTTACCAATGCTAATCTCACACAGCAATCCCGTGTATCCTTCCGGGCAATCACAAGAGAAATTTCCGAATTCATTGGAACAGGTTCCTCCATTGTAACAGGGGTTCTCATACCGACATTCATTGTTATCTGAGAGCACCAAGCAAGAAAAATGTACTTTGTTTGGATTGAATAATAGCATATTTAAAAGAGAAAAACGGGGAGAGACAACTCTAAACGTCTTGGAGGAGGACGTACCACATTCACAGATTCAACAAGCATTCATTGTTATCTGGGAGCAGCAAGTAAGGAAAATGTATTTTGTATGGATTGGATAATAGCATATTTAAGGGAAAGGGAACGGGAAGAGTCATCTCTAAAACGTTTTTAAGAAGGACGGACCTAATTCGCAGATTCAAGAAGCATAAAGAAGCCCCCCCCCCCCAGTTCCACGTTAACCTACAGTTACGATCAAAGTTTCAGCTTTTCATTTCTTGTTATTAAACGGACGTTAGTGCCGGGTCGGGATTTGAACTTTCAACCCCTTGATTTGAAATGGAAGTGAAAAAACACTTAACTACGACACCTCCACATATATGACTAACCTTGAGTGCAATGTTTTCCCTTGTATCCATCCAGGCAACTACATTGGTAACCATCTATGAGATCCGTGCAACTGCCTCCATTTCGACAAGGATCTCTCTCGCATTCATTTACATCTGTAGATAGAACAACATAGATTAAGCGTACAAGACATATCGGTATTGAATGTCGTGGAACAGTTTTGGTTACCAATTCAGTGAGCAAGAATATCTTTTGGAGGATTTTGTTCCGCTGTGTTCTTTATTAACCTATATGTTCATCGTTTTTATTAATTGTACTACTAGTGAAAAGCCATTTCGCCGAATGTAAGCAATGAAGTTAGGCCTAACAAATATGTTGTATTGCCCTTTAGGTGCATGGGTCGGTCGGAATTTTTTTCCCTCCCTCGTTGTGCTGATATTTCTCAGTTTTAAATGCTTTAATATTTTTTTTCTCTAAAAAACGGTAACAAGCGGACCGTAGATTTCAAGATTTTGGGGTCGGTCGCAGAGGGCAATACAATATTTTTTTTGAAAGGCCTTATCAATTATCTATCAAGTTATCAAGTTTACCGTTGTACATCGGTTAGACATCCCACTAGTATGTACTGTATACAAGTGTTCCATTGTTCTCTTAATAACAAATCAGAACAGATTGACTGGGTGTTTAGATAAAGTAGAATAATATACTTTCGTATGATGAATCTCACACTTTTTTGTTGTTGCATGTATCTGATGAGTTTAACTTTTAAATGACTTGTTAATCAAATGCCATTAAAACTACTATCCAGGTCGCATAGTTATTTATCATCGTTTGAGGTTTACATGGTTTTATGTTTATAGTCCGGATGTTTGTTTATTAAAAGGCAAGCCTTGATAAAATGAGATTAATGACTCCCTAAAATGAAATGTTAAAGAACCTGCTAATCGTTCAGCGACTGCTTGCATGACGAAACCCCTTCCGCTTGGTTGATTCCCTGTTTGGAATCTTATCCAGAGCGCGTTGTTCGGTGACGAGACGATCCCCAAAATATAGTCATCAGCAGTTAACGTTTGCAGGATCGTGCCCGTGTGAGGACTGGTCCCGCGGCCGATCTCGATCAGGGTATCATCCCCGGATCCGAGATCAACATCAAGGATCAGGGCCAAGACCGTGTAATTAGCCGGGGCAACGATTCGCCAGATGTCGTAAAAGTTGGCAGGGTAGTTTGCAGGGTAATTAGGGGAAGAGATCTGTACCGTGTTGGCCGGCGTGTTGTCGACGACGGATATAACTTGATTATCATCTAAACACAGAGAGAAAGAGAGATAGAGATAGAAAGAGAGGTACATATAGAGATAGTTAGAGAGAGAGAGAGAGAGAGAGAGAAAAGGAGAGAGATAAAGATATAAAGAGAAATAGAGGTAAAAATAGAAATAGAGATAAAGAGAGAGAGAGAAAGAAAAAAATTGTGTTTTAAAGTGCTGTTTAGGTTTAAAAGGGGTCAATGGAAATTATCGGTTGATTAATATTCGGGTGAACCTTGCTATGAATACCAACTGTCACAGTCTACAACAAATTTATCCACGGCTTAATCTACTTCACTAAATTCTGTATTTTAAATGAAATCAAATTGTGGGGAAAAGGGGGGCCATGTACTCTTTTGAGAAACATGTACTTGAGACACATTCCAACGGAGATCAGTGGTTATTATCTTTACACTTCCAAAATCAAATATCAAGTTTTGGTGTAGAAATGACAAAAAATACTTTCTTCAATAAGCTGTTAGCCAGATGCAAATGATGCCTTACATTTTCGATTAAAAATATTATGGAGGTATTTAGGTTTCATTTTTATTTAAATCATCATGAGGATGTAAAATACCGACAAGCTTTGAGAGTAAAGAAAACGAAAATATTTTGCAGGGGGTTAAAGATTTACCTCTTGGATCCACGGAATTCAGTTCAACCTCAAACCCAGCGTCAGTATATGACTCATCACTGACAAACTTCATCCACATGTGACGTCCGTGTGACGTCACAGACCTGCTGACGACATAACCCGTCATTATCGCCAACTCGGTAGAACTTTGCGGAAACAGTCCACTGCCCACGTACAGATAATCGTAGTTGGTCTCAAGGAAAAGTTCAACGACGTCCAGTCTTACGCTGCGGCCGACCGGGGCCGATATCTTCCAGACGATGACGTCATCGTTGTCGTAGTTCATCGGGTAGTTTGGCGACGCGATGGATGTGGCAATGCCTTCGTCAAGGTCGATTTCGTAGATCCCCGGTGAGTATGCTGATGAGAGAATAAAATTAGGATAAAATTATTGTCACCTTCTCATTTATGACTGATGTTTCACAATTTTTTCTTGACTTGATCGAGACATAAGTATTAACTGTCACATGAAAATCGATCTTAAATTGTAATAATATGATATGATTTCATTATCATTTTAGACATTTTGATGATTCACATCAAAAAATAAAAAGTGATTTCAAAATAAAACTGCTTGACCCCAAGCTTAAAAATGTCATAATTTCTACAGAGACAAAAACTGAATGGTTTGAATCATGAATTTATCTCTACGTGTTAAAAAGACTAATTGGAAAGTTCACAAAAACAGATTCTAACAATAGACTTCGGTTTTAGAGATCATGATGAATATTATTCTAACTTCCCGAGAATGAGCGAGTGGCAACTCTTCAATCGCCTTTTTCGAAAATGTCGTTGTAGTCTGATCGGAAAACGCGAGATGGCATAACGACCAATACCTACCACCCAAAACCACAGCTGTAATAAATGGCTGGAACTGTGAGATTCGGGTAAAGACAGTCGGGAAGAGTGGTCTTGCGCATCCATATCCAAAGCTTGTTGCTCCGACCAGATGCCATCGACCATCATCACCTTCACAGGTCAAAGGCCCACCGCTGTCACCCTGGTGACATATGGTAAACAATATTATAGGAATTAAAGAATGTTTCCTCCTCCCCTCCTACTCTACTCCTTCTTACCCCGAACTCATCCTCCTCCTATTCCCCCTCGTCCCCTTCTTCCTCGTCACATTTCTTCTCTTTGCCCCCGTTCTCCCTCGTTCTCTTCCTATTCTATCCCTCACTTTCCTCCATCATCTTCTTCTTTCTTTTCTTCCTTCTTCTCTTCCTTCCTCCTTTTAATTTTGAAAATACATAGAAAATTGTCGTGTCTGCATTTGTCTCTTGATTGGAGTGTATGTTGTTGCTGAGTGTTCTCCTCCTCCTCCTTCTTTCTTCTCCACTCCCTCCTCATCGTAATCTTCCTTCTCACACATCTTCCGTCATCTCCTCGTTCTCATATCTCGACTATCCATGTATATCTTGGGAGACTGCGCAAAATTACCCCTCTTTTTGACAACATTAAAATATATAATTTGAGTTTTTTTTTACCTGACAGGTATCGATCGTTCCCCGTTCGTACCCAGCGCATAACATGTTATCCGTCAGCGTGCCGTTGTAAGAACTGTCGGAATCGCACCATTCTTGGTCCAGAAGATTTACCACCGCTTTCTGTAAGGTCTCCGCAATATCTGTATAAAAAGTTCATAAACTTAGCCTTCTTGATCATGTTGATGAGTAAATAATATGATCCGTGTTTCTATATTGCAATACTGATTGTATTTATACATCACCACTCAAGAAAAGGTCAGTTACATTAACAACTATGATTCTACACCCCTATGTTTCGACATGTCTAAGTTTCGTCACCACTATGTTTCTACATCCCTATATTTTGACAACTGTAAGTTGCATCAGACATCACCCCTATGTTTCGACATCGCTACGTTTCGACATCCCTTTGTTTTATTACCACTACTCTTCGACATCCCTATGGTTGGCCATCACTATGTTTCAGTTTACCCCCCCCCACGTGTTATGGGTTCACCCATACGGTCCTCTTTTACCCCTACGTTCCGGTTCCACCCTAACTTCCGACCCCTCTCCTGTCTACCGATACCTTTATGTACTAACATTCCTATGTTCCAAAATGCCAATATTCCGCAACCCCTGTGTAAAGATGCTCCTATTTTATATGGCATACGACACTCATCTGATCCGACGACCCCATGTGTCGCCTTCTCTACAACACAGGCCACGCAAGCACTTGCTTAATTAACCAATTCTTATATGTTTCAGTCTACGCAAAACTTATCCATGCATGCAGTCACATACATATTGCTGGAACATAGGCTTGTTAGAACATAGGCTGATCAACGCTAAATATCAAAGATTAAAATACCGTACCTCCCCCTTCAGAGATAGCCCCCCAACCAGCGACGAGGCATCGACGATAATCACTCAGTTCATTTGACGATGAGGCTAGACATGCTGGCCTGACGTAATCACTCAAAGACACCGGCTCAGTCAGACGCAGTAGAGCGATGTCCGCGTCGAAGGTCTCGCCGTCGTAGTCAGGATGGATGATGATATCGGCCACTTCGGCATTCACTTCGTACTCGGACTCACCTGACAGCCGAAGGTTTCCGAAGATCACCCGATCGACGTAGTATGTTCTGGATGAAACATATCAAAACGAAAGAGCCATTAATACCTAAGGCATAATTGCGATTAAACCATAAAGCGCGTTGCACACGAGGCGTCATTGTGACTTCGTTATTATATGATAATCAAACCTAATAAAACAAAATATTAAAAAAAAGCAATTTTTCGACGGTACAGCCGTTGCGCACGATGCGTCACTTCGACAGCGTTATTACTGCGTTAATTCGAACGTTTGAAGGCACTTAGCCCATACGCCCTTTACTAAAATGATTTTGTTCTCTTTCTTTCAATGACAGACTTTATTTATTTAACCAAGCACGAACACAGGCACCGGAAGTGGGGTGGGAGGGGAAGGGGGGGGGGGGCGGAGGCAGAGGGCACACGCTCCCCCAACCAAAAGAAAATCAGTAAAGGAGTAAAGATGGTTTGAATCCTTAACTCAAAAGATCATAACAATAATACAAACCTGAATTGAATCACATATAACATTCCATTTAAAGAAAAGAAAAGTTAACAGGAATTAAATTTCCTAAATATTCCGCATGCCACCTATATTTGTCAATGGAGCGTTTATAATAGCGATACGCGCATATCGTGGAAATATTGTGAGAGGATGGGAAAGCGTGTGTGTTTTTTGTTATAGGGGTGAAAAGACAGGAGCCCCTGAACGCTGGCGTACTTATTGGGGGGGGGGGGGGTATTTCTTTTTTGATACCAGTGATTTATAAGTGTTGTTGAAATTTCATGATTTTCCGGCATTTTTGTCTCAATTTTTGTGTAAGTCATGCCTTTTTATGCGTTCGTTGGAAAAATTAGAAATTCCAAAATTTACAGTCGGGCGAAAAATATGCTTATTTAGAAGCCTTAATTTCAGGGCCTGCAGAACGGCTGGGCTCGGGGGTTCACTTTTTGAAAAAGTATGTTACATAGAAAAAGAAAGAAAGAGAGAGAGAAAAAATAAGTGACCTGCCAGGTCACAAATGAGGTATCAAAATTTGCTCATCTGACCGTAATTAAATGCCTAAAACCCCAGAGCTTATGGGGACTCCGCCCACAGACCCCACCAAGGGCCCTAAGGCGGTCCCCTGGATGCTCATCTGACCGTAATCAAATACTTAAAACCCCTGAGCTTCCAGGGGCTTTGCCTACTGGACCCCACCAAGGGCCCTAAGGCAGGCCCCTGGATGCTCATCTGACAATTATTCAAACAAATAAGACATAGTGGTAAAAAACAACAAACATGGTTACAGCAGTTGTACATGTGTCATATTATCTTCTGATAAAACAAGCTTATTGTGTTTTAAACAAAGAACCCGCTCAACTTCACAACAACGTTTCAGGTATTCTTGAAAGAACCTAAAGAAAACCGTTCTCCTTTCGATTTTGTCGAGAATATATATAGTTTTGCACAACAAATGAAAAGGTTAAAGCTTCATTGTTCACCATCTAGAAAACCAAACAAACACAATTTGTTTAAATTCAAATGCACTGCATTGTTAAGAAGAGAGTTTTGGGAGTCTTGAACAAACTAATGGATAGAAGGGCGGTCCCAAATCTAGTGTGAAATACTTTTGACAGAGGATAAGCAAAATGTACATAAATTAGAATCAGCCAAACCCGAAGTATAACAATATATGTTGACCCCAAGTATTAAATTCTGAATTGAAAATAAAAAAGCTTTGTGAAAAGCAACATTTGAAAGGATAGGAGCATTATTTTCCAGTTTTGAAGAGGATCACTTAAAATCGTAGTCCATTATATTTCAGGATCTTTTCAACAGAAAAGCCGGGTAATAATTGGGGAGCGCCAGGTGTGTCAAGTCTGACAGAGATGAGCGCTATACCAGAACCCACTATTATTATTATTATTATTATTATTATTATTATTTGGCAAACACAGATAATCTGTGATTAGGAGAGTTTTGAGAACATTCTTTAAAACATCTAATGAAGGAGACAGTTTATAAAAATATATTAAATCCCTCTGGTCCTCTTTTAGCTTAAGGTAGATTAAGGACTGAGTAAAATTTGAAATGAGGATAATTATGAACCTATGTTATTGAAATTGAAATCGACGTTGTTGAAGCTGCAATGGTTTATCAATACAAAACATGTTATTATTCTTAAAATTGAATCGCGGCTTAAATCCAAATTGAGAATTCTTTTCCAAATAAAAAAAACGAAATATGTACCATACGCAATAACAGGAGAACATAATAATGAAATAAAATGTATTCAACTAGACATTCGGGAGTTTATGAAAACAAATATCACCAATACAGATGAATTTTCATGAAAGTATTAATTTTTATGGATGTGAGGTTATAGGACATAGGGATGTTGGAAAAGATTGGTGTCAGAACAGAGGGCCGTTATTGTATAATACTTACACGCAATGGGCAGCCGTGAGCACCCATTGTGAGGTAATCAAAGTAGCGCCGCAGAAGAAATCGCCCCTTTCGGAGCCATCATCTTCCCTCAAAGATCCAATCCAAGGGAATTCCCCTGGGCGTGCATTGATACCACCAACAATCCTGGATTGGTCGAGTGCATAGGCAGGGCGTGTCCCGCAAATACTGGTATCAAGCAGATCTGTGAAGAAATTAATTATGTTGCATACGATATAAATTACAGTCAAGAGTCAAAGGTTATACGACATTACCTTTTTGCTTCTTAACTTACCGGTATTCTTAGAATAATTATTTGTCATAAATTCATAACTTTGCAGTTTCACCATATGGATAGTCCTGATAGAACTGTTTGAGTTCGAAAAGGGATAGAAAAGAAAGAGAGTAAGAGTGAGGTGTTAATTTTGTTTTGTCATGTGGAGAACTATTTGGTATATATTGTATGGATAGAGGTATATATAAGAGAGATTATAAGAGAGTTCTTCTTTCGTATTAAAGAGAAGTCCTGAGAGGGACTGGTTAATCAAGTTATGTATGCGAAGTGAGATGGAGGCCTGATAAAAGAATAATAATAATAATATTAGGCATTTCCATAGCGCCGTATATCTAGACATTCTATTCCGAGGCGCACTAATTTTTACCCCGGCTTTAGCCTAGCTGCCCTTACAGCGCTCCAGCACATGATTTCAAGGAATTAATTCCTGGCAGGTACCCATTTACCTCACCTGGGTCGAGTGTGGCAAATGAAGATTAATGCCTTGCCAAAGGACATTAGTGCCGTGTCGGGGATCGAACCACGACCTTTGAATTTCAATTCAAGTGCTAAAACCACTCGACTACGACACTCCTACATACTGATGTTCCGAACAGGATGACCGTTAGTCATCAGATATTGGTATCGAAAAGATCTTTTAAGTAATGATGCTGAATACAATATAAACTACAGTCAAGGGTTGTACGAAACAATCAGGCAGGGCTCCCACTTTAGCCGAGTTGGGGTCTCGAGTTGTGGCGAGCTGGCGCGAGCTTGAACTCGCTTGAAATTACTAATTTGTATGGTATTTGCATGAATTATATCATACGACGCATTATCGAGTTTCCTACGATGGATGTACGAGTCACGCGAGCTCGGTATGAGTTGCGATGACTTGTGTACGACTTGTACCGATCTACCAACGAGTTATCAAGATCTTTTAACGAGTGATAAAAGTTTCAACGATTCATATGCGATCAAGGGGCGGGAAATGCATCATTTTGGCCAGGGGCGGCCAAGCGACTTCTGAAGTTAGAGGGGGAGGGGGCACCAAGAAAAAAAGGGCACCTTCAAAGGGAAATCTCAAAGCGAAAAAATATAATGTTTTAGACATTGGTATATACCCTTAAATTGTGATTACATTATCAGGGATGCTTTCAATATTTGTTTCACTTTGTACACAAGACAAGATATTAATAATCATAATACTTTGCAGCTGAGTGTGATGGTCCTCAAATTTATTTGCGACCGAGCGAATGGAGCTAAGAATTTTGTTAAAGATTTGTGAGGGCGCAGTGCGAACAATTACATTTTATAAAGAGCAAAAAACCAATCCTGATGGGGTTATATGCAGATTTTTTTTTTATAACGGAAAACTGTAAAGACCTTTGATAAGTAACATAAGTATATCATCTATAAATGCGAGCGAGCGGAGTGAGCGTGCTTTAGGAGGAGGTGCTGTTTAGTCGCTTGAAATCAGGGGCGCGTTTAATGATGAGAGGAAAAGAGGACACTTATCAGAAAAGAAAAGGAGCTCGTTTCAAAGTACAAAGAGTAATTATCAGAGGTGAAAATGGGGCACTTCTTGCACCTTTTAAAACTCTTTGTACTTAGACACATGCTCATTTTCTTTTCTGATAAGTGTCCCCTTTCCCTCTCATCATTAAACGCGTCCCAAATTGCAAGCGACTAGGAGCAATTTCTGCCGAAGCTCGCTCGCTACGCTCTCACGCGGCTATAGATGATATACTTATATCACTTATTAAAATATTGTTCAGTCTTCCGTTATGAGAATGTGCTTATAACCCCATAAGGATTGATTTTTCCTTCTTTATAAGATGTAATTTTTCGCACTGCGATCTCACAAATATTACATTTTTTCCTCGCTCGCTCGCAAATAATTATTCAGACCATCACACCCAGCTTCAAAGCACGATGCTTAAGCAATATCTTGTATGGTGTATAAAGTAAAACAAATATTAAAATCATCCCTGATAATGTAATCACAACGTAGGGGTATATACCAATGTTTAAAAGATTGTATATTTTCGGTTTGAAATTTCCCTTTATAGGTGCCCTTTTTTCTTGGTGCCCCCCCCCCCTCGCTCGGCCGCCCCTGATTTAGATGTTGACCTTACCGCCTTCTGCAGCAAAACATAAGCCTTCACCAGCCTGGTCGTCTGTCAACCGAGAGCAGTCAAAGGGCCAGGGACGGTTGAGGGACTGTTCGAAGGGTTCTTGGCAGGCTTCCGTGATGGCGACACAATCCGAGTAGCACACCCTTTGGGCGGGGCCGTTATGGGTGCATTCCGGAAACAGTAGGTTGCAGGTCAGGCTCAAGAGATTTTCGTGACAGGACGAAATGCTGGATACCTGGATAATTAAAAAATAGAATGGAACAATTTATGACGGTTCATGTTGTGCCTTGTAATACAGAGCCGTATTCATTGGCCGAAATCCGGCGAAGGGGGCGGGGGCGTCCCCTACGATTTGGAAAGTAGAAGCCCAACATGAAATATCTCCTCACGAATTTTGCGTCTTTTACTTTTAATCCTTCCAAAAATATGTATTTAAAAAAAACTAACATATGCTATTAGGTGGGGTTTGTTTTTTATTATGTTTTTCCTCAATTTTTTTTTGTTTTTTGTTGGGGGGGGGGGGGGAGGAGGAAGGGCTCATAATTATACAGATATTCGGGGTATTTGTTGTATACTTTTATGTGTTAGCTTTAATATGTCACTTTCTCATATAACGTGAATCAGGACAAATCAATTTTGCACGTACTTAAGAAAAAAACTATCCCAGAAATGCATGGGGATCCAACAATTATAAGTTCAAATTTGTTTTTCGTTCGAATACTCGCCTATAAACCTATAAACGTAATTCTAGGTTAACTTCCATCTACTTAAACGGGTGAAAAGGGATTGTGAGTCGATAGGCGACGAAACAAAGCTATAACTACTGTCTCATTCCACAGCTCTCGCATACTTGACTATGCAAATGTCTTATCCATTTTCATTTGAAAACCAAAATATACCTCAGACCTAAGGCCGGCCTAAAGCCTTTATCAAGTGCGATAGCCATAATTAGAAGCGAAGAATAGCCCAAAGGCTATAGAGTCCAATATTGATATTGAAGGATTGAAAGGATTCATAGGTATTTTATTACAAACATATAATTATTGTATATTCAGCTAGAAGAGAGAGGTCAGGTTGTGCTTAATCAAGCAACTCGATCTCAATAACAGTATTCAACAAATGATAATACGGATATCGGGTTCTTGTATAGCGCTCGTGTATGTTATATTTGACTCTCATCACACTCCACTATTATTACACCTGCGCTATTATGGCGCTCTTGCATTTCAAGGAACTAATTCCTAACGGGTACCTCTTTGCTTCACCGGGGTGGAGAGTGACAGATGAAGATGAACGTTTTGCCATATGACAGTATAAATTATTAGAACCCCGTATCGTGTGCTTCGTAGTCCATGAACTTATCCTCTAGACCACGAAATCCATGTAATGGAGCACCCCTAGATTTTTATTTATTCATTAACAACAAAATATTCTCTCTCCTTTTTTTCGGGGGGGGGGGGGGGGTGGGGGTAAACTTACTATTTCTGTAAAGTTTCTCTCTGCGTCCTGTGCGTTTTGTGCCAAGCGATGCGGGAAGAGGGTGGTATTGTAAGCCAATCTTTCCCTGCAAACCTCTAGTTGTACTGGCTCACAAATCGCTTTAAGTCGGAAAAAAGAAGATTTTTAGAAGTAACAATATCTTGTATAATATTGTAGCATTGTCATTTAAAGGTAAGAAACGTTTCAGTGTTCTGGGAGGCAAAAACGTATATTTCAAAAAATATAATTTATACCCAAATCATATGGCAGATCAGTATGTTTGGGTACATATTTATCTGTTTTTAGCATGTTGGTATCTTTTTAAAAATAACTTTAATTTGTATGATGCCGACGCAAATATGTGAAAATAAAAATCCAGCTTCGGCAAGATTTGATGAAGAAGGATATGTACTTAACATGTTTTTAATAGCATTAACGAACCTTCATTAACGGATTGGTTGGTTAATTTCAAACACACAATACTTTGTTTTAATGCCTCAAAGGGCGCCTTAGTGACAAGTAGAGATGTTCACACGACGGTCCGTTAACTTAAAGTTAATGTCGTGGTTACATACTTCGAAGTTATCTTGTAGTTAACTACAGTACGAACGCACTCGTGGTCCGGGAACTTTAAGTTAACTTGAAATTACACAGCAGGCAGATCTTAAGATTAGCGCAATAACTACGAGCAAGAGCCAGCAGGGGGTCCTCACTTGGAGTTATGTATTATAGGGACGCAACTTACCCCGAGGTTACGCCAGCTTGAATAGTTAAAATGAATGTTATCCCCAGCTTGTAGTTAACTTTAAAAACTCGTTAATTCGTTCCGTGTGAACCTTGTTCGTGGTAGCGCATCGCTGTAAATAACTGTGTGAACATAGCTAATTTGTGTGACTTACGACATGAATCTTCGTCTGAGAAGTCCAAACAGTCGTTGAAGCCGTCGCATATTTGCGCAGGAGAAATGCAGAGCCCACTCCTGCATTGAAACTCATCACCTTGGCAAACTGGAATTTCAAGTTAGGAGAGAATAATAGGGAGAAATGGTCTATAGAGATCGATGATGTAATGGCAAATGTTATCATAATTTGGTTATACCTACCTAACCTAGTTGTTTGTTTTTTACAATATTGAATGATTTTAGCCATCACGTAGTTATTGATTATTAAAGGTATGTACCACATATTTTGTTTATTCTCTATAAGTTAATTGAGTAAATTGTTTATACCGTGGATATCTATCGTGTTTTGTGTGTATTGTTATTTAATTAAATAACAATATAAATAACAATTAATAAAAGCGTTTTTTTAACATTATAAAAAGAGATTCGCATATGAAAGTGATAGGGACAACAGGAACACGTGAAAATATTGTTACGCTAGAATGAAGTCAAAGTTAGATGTAACAATAGTTATATATAGGCTATTCCACATTATGGGCTACTTTTTTCTGACTGCAGCCATTTTAAATATTCTGCTACTAATACTGTATGGTATATTGTTATTTCTATTATTGCTCGTACAATATTGCTATAACAACATATGTGTAGGCTTTAAATACGGACTTCTACTGATGATATGTGTGTTATTTCCTCGTATGTTTTAGTTTAATTAATATAATCCTACGCATACTTCTATTCAATTCATTTCAAGGTTTATTTCGAAAAATATAGAATACAATGATGCACATACTGCAGCTAAAAGCTGAAATTTATGTGCTTACAACTGTCGGGGATACATTCATAGACAATAATATTTATTAACAAAACATATATGCATAACATATAATGCAAAAAATAGCAACAATTAGCCAATAATCGCAAATATTATTTATCATCATAATAATTACCTGGACGCTCCACAGCAGTCAGGCGCGCATCAAATCCTCGATTTGTCTTTGATACATCACTGGTAAATAAAATCCACATGGTATTACCAGGTGATCTTACTTCAGACGTGTAAATTGTACCAGTAAACCGGGCCATTACGACAGATCCGGCACCATCGGGCCCCGATCCAAAACCGACGACGAGGTTATCATAGTAATATTCGAGGGAAACATCGTTGAAAGTGGCGACGACTCGGGAGTTCTCGGGTGCCTGTACCCGCCATAAGATATTGAGGTTGTTGTCGTAGTTGCTCGGATAGTTTGGGGACGATATTTCGGTTTCCGAGGTACGAGAGAGAGAAACGGGGTAGATGTCGTCTGCATGAAATGAAAATTTTAATTAGGGAAAAAAACGCAAAGTTCGTGTGCAATTTCTGCTGTAAAATATAATCATTAATTCAAATTTATATGAAATGTGCTATATATATATTTTGTCATATACAACAACCAGATACATAGAAATTAATAAGTTCAGTCCATACCAAATCCACAATAGCAAAGAGCACGTCTTAACGTGATATGATATTAACAATTTCTACGAAGCACGCATTTAAAACTTCAAATCGGCAATACTTATACATTGTTATGTAAAATTATCATTTATTTTGAATTCATTGTTGCAATTTGTTCTCTATCATGTTTCAACTACATTATATTTTGTATGGAAAAGGAAAAGTAAAATATGAATGAGTCCAATTAAGAAACATTTTCAGGACGAAATATTATTCATCCCGATATTTAGCAAAACATTTTTCTTGGTCAGTTGAGGTGGAATAATACTAGTAAAACAATTATCTTACATGTATTTTCTGCAGATGTATACGGCAGAAGATAGACAGCCAAGAACCCAAACACGATATACATTATCCCCATCTCTCTTCGTGAAACTTAACCACCTATGGAGGAAAATAAAAGAATGTTTGATTATCGTGTAAAAGTTTCTGATGATTCATAGTAGTTGCCCGCGGGCATGCTGTAAATTTATTATTATATCAGTGAAGATAGTAGTAAAATTTTACAATATAATTTGTCATGTAGGAGGGTTCAGGAAAATCCCACTTTCGATGCATGTTCTTTACGATAGGAAAAGTGTCCTTGTTGGAGTTGTGCTCCAAAAGGAAAAGAAAGAAAAAACATTTTCACAAATTATAGCGCTTCTTACTGCTCTATTACATTAAGTGCTCAAAACGACCTTTTAAAGCATACAATATTCTTGAAGCTTGTTGTGGATAGGCTCCTTAAACTACAAATGACATAATTAACTAAAGTATGAATACAAATACAAGCTAAAACCGGGGAAGGGAGATTACAGGGGTAACGTGCACAAATACTCACAGTTAACTACAAAAGACAAGGGAAAGGGACGGGAATACATCTGAAGCTTATTGAAACAATAGTAAAATGTAGTTTGTTCTCAATATGAGTAGAATATGTACATAGTTGGCATGGCCATACCGTTATGTACTCATTGTAATAAACAAAAGTATACTGCTTGGAGACAAAAATAGTCAGGAATCGGGAATTACAAGACATTTCGATTTTCTTCTGAATACATGAACACTTACAAACCTTTTTCACAAAATCGAGAGAATTCCAGAACTTGGGAGCTGTATATATTAAGGTAATTTGAGCAAAGCGTGTTCTCGTTCTAGGAAGGTGATAGGAAAACGCTTGTTGTGTAGGATAGTCATGAACTTGATTTCTTTTTTTAAACAAATCTGATAGTGCCTAGGGCAGTTCGTTGTTATTCAGCTGAGTATTTGTACACCAAAATAGGCATATCACGCATTAGCAGTTATATTGCCATGTTATTCCCTGAGAGACCAAAATCGCCGCTGGTGAGTTTGGAAGGACAACAGCACGAAAAGGGGTGAACTTCTTTTAAAAAGGCAACTGAATACTTTCCTAAAATACGATAACAATGATATACAATTCTCAACCTCTAGACCACTGTCTACCTAAAATGACCTCGCTATATAATAAAGAAAGGATTATCATGAGGGCATCGTATAGTTCTGTACGATCTCTCACCATGATAAGTGGATAAAATGCAAGTTTTGAAACTGCATTACAATAGACCCGTTAGGTGTAAACAGAAAAAAAGAGTTTGTATTACCCTGTAGTTGTCAGCACCTTTGTCGGTCGGTCAGTCGCTTATTATTTTTCTCTTTTTCTCTCTTTAGACTGATATTTTTTATGAATGCTTTAATAATTTGTTTCGATTCAATAAACATTTCTTTCTTCTAAAAAACGTTAACAAAAAACTTTTAACTTTTAAACAGATTTTAAGATTTTTGGGTCGGTCGCAAAGAGCAATACAATATATTTGTAAAGGCCTTATAGAGAGTAAGTTGTGATGAGAGAAGGGTATATACAGAAGATGGTTTTAGTATATATATATATATATATATCCAAACAAACATGCAAGATATATTGCATTTAAATGAGTGCAACGTCTCAGCAAGACGGGGTTAGAGAACACAAGATAACAGGGAGAGAGACAGATATATATATATATATAAAGAGAGAAAGAGAAAGAGAACGGGAGAGAGAGAGCGAGGCATACGCACAATCACGCATACACACAAGCTTATAGAGAATGAGAGAGAGGGGGTATAAGATACGCACGCATTCGTACACACACTCGCCAACGTAGGTGAATAAAACACTCTACTGCGCGTATAAAAAAATACACCCAACTTTGGCAGATTCCCTTTTAACAGTCATAACGTGTGTGACCTTAGCTTATATTTCATCCTAAAAAGTAATTGATATTCTGTCTAATGAAACGTTATTCATAACTCTGCTGGTACGGATGACTGAGCAGCAGCCTTTTCAAAAAGTGATGCCAAAGACCTCTTGAACAAAGTTTGGACTGTAGCAATGAATAGGGGTCAAAAGCCCTTAATAGTAATGATAATAATAATAGGCATTTCTATAGCGCCGTCTATCTAGAAATTCTATTCCGAGGCGCTTTTATTATTACCCCGGCTTTAGCCTAGCTGTCATTACAGCGCTCCAGCATTTCAAGGAATTAATTCCGACCAGGTACCCATTTACATCACGTGGGTTGAATGTGGCAAATGTAGATGAATGTCTTGCCGAATGACATTAGTGCCGCGGCGGGACTCGAACGGCGGACCTTGTGATGGACAGTCCGGGGACGTATCCACTCGACCTCGACACCTTACGCAATGTTAGTTCAGTCCGAAAACAATCGCTATTATATTCACATTTATTTTATGCCTTAGAATAAAAAAGGTTATAATGTCAACTTAGACTTAACTAAAGGCTTATTAACAAGCAAACTTAATGACATTCCCTTCGTTTCTTTGCAGGGAGGTGAGACTCATCTGGAATACATGGTGTCGTAGTCTAGCGAATACGCCACCGGACTGTTGGTCACATAGTTCACGGTTCAAGTCCCGCCGCGTCTATAATTTCCTTTTGCAAGACATAAATCTTCGTTTTCCACTCTCCACCCAGGTGATAGAAAAAGAAACGTCATAGCCCAGAGTGGATCTCAAATTCGAGTCTAAATACTAACAAATTCCGAGACATATTCATTGAATGCTTTAGCGCCTTATTTATGGCAGCTAAGCTATAGTCGGGGTAATAGTACACAATTTTGTAAGGGCAGAAGGGGTTAATCATATAAAATATGTGCTATGTGAATAAACCTATCATTATTAGTATTTCTTATATTCTTGTCAAGAGTACTCGTTTCTTAGATTTCTGTTTCTCGATAGACCTGTAGTCAGTAGCCGCTTTGTATTTTTTAATAGTCTAGAGGTTGGATGTTTCATGTAATAAATAATCACCAGAAACGCCATGCCATACAAACGCTGAACCCTCCCATATTATCATCAGTGCCATCTTACTTTTTCCTTCTTCTTCTCCTTTTCAACTTATTATTTTTCTTCTTTTTATGCTTCTTCTTCTTCATCTTCTCCTTCTTTTTCTCCATTTACCATCATCACCACTACATCACCATTACCACTACCAATACCATCTGATATTCATCATTACGTCATGCCGTAATGGCTAACATGAAATCTGAGGTCAATGCAGAAATCTTGTACCTGTGGTCAAAAGTGTTATGGAGAATGAGCATGCTGTCCCTGAGCTATGGAATTGTCTCCACATAATTTAAGGAAATGTATTTTCCTTCAGCTTTTAACGAATGTTTTCCTATGAAAGCGTGTTGAGACCTTTTTTTAAAGGTATAATGCGTTATATAAGAACTGTATTGTTTAATTTGAATAAAACCATCCACTCTTACCCTACAAGGCAAACTGAAAAATTCCATTTAAGAAATCCTTCAACCGCATTGGCTCTCAAATCCATTAGACACGCCGGCCCAGACATCTGGAACTCTCTGCCCATTGTAATAAGAAACCTTGGGACATTGTATTCTTTTAAGAAGTCGGTTAAAACTATGTTATTGTCTAAGTATTGATCCTGTCGTGTGTAATTGTATTGTATTCATGTTCGTGTGTACATTGACTGTATATTCAACAATGATGTGTAATTGTCCATGACCTAGCATCGTTTATCCATTCATTAATGAACCTGCATTCAATCAGCAGATGTATGAGATTTATTGTATTATTACCAACGCTCCTTATCTTCCCTTTCTTTTTCTTCTCTGCAAGTCACTATTTTTTATTTGTATTTTTTTGTTGTATCTAAGTTGAGGGCTGCGGGCACGTCAAGCTACTTTGCTTATTTCTGTAGCCCTCCTGCATCTAATGTATGTTAATTATGAATTCAATATATTTGTTTAAATTCGTTTATTATCTGTATAAAATTATATACACTTAAAATACTGTATCAAACCATATTGGCCCGATTTCACAAAGCAAGGTTTGAGCTCAGACTAAGGTTTGAGCTCAAACCTCCTTTTGTTTGGCCAAACCACCTTTTGTTATTTACAAACCTGGGTTTGTAAATAACAAAAGGAGGTTTGGCGAAACAAAAGGAGGTTTGAGCTCAAACCTTGCTTTGTGAATTCGGGCCATTATGTTCATGAAAATGTATGATGAAAAGCAGTAAAAAGATGCAGAAACCAATAAATCAAATCAAATCAAATCAATTATTATAATTATGTGCATATGATCATACAAAGATTCCCTAATGATATCTCATGCAAAAAAGAATCAAAGTTTTTGAGATATATTTTTTTGACCAACATAATACAGTGCGTCCCAGAAAAAACGAAACCGAGAAGTATCGATGTTTTATCATAACTTAATCACAACCATAATTAATGAATGATACATGTTTGGAAAGCTTAGAGTCTCCTCTTTCAGTTGATGCTACTCACGTGATGCATATTTCACGCATGAGTGATTAAAAGCAATTTGAAGGAAGGAAACCAAAAAGTAATTTGGCGGGTGGTATCTGAATTTCAAAGAAAAATTCATATTTCTAGAAAGTTCATTTTCTGCTCTTTCATATGATACCTCAATCAAGAAAAATGAGCCAGGAATAACAAAGTTCTGTTTGTCTAGAGTAGCCCTTACATTTTCGTTTTCACTGGGTGCCTGCCGTAGCAAAAAGCAGATTTGACAAAAGACTTAACTCCGTTTCGTTGACAATCAGCCATGCATGAAGACTCTCGTCTACGGCTGATTGTCAACGAAACGGAGTTAAGTCTTTTGTTAATTTCGTTTATTGATACGGCAGGCAGCCAGTGAAAACGAATTCGTTTAATGAAATTATGAAAATGCAAGCACTACTTCAAACAAACAGAACTTTGTCATTCCTCGCTCATTTGTCCTGATTGAGGTGTCATATGAAAGGGCAGAAACTCAACTTTCTAGAAATGTGAATTTTTCTTTGAAATTCAGATACCACCCGCCAAATGTATTTTTGGTTTCCTTCCTTCAAATTGCTTTTAATCACTCATGCATCACGTGAGTAGCATCAACTGAAAGAGGAGACTCTAAGCTTTCCAAATATGTATCATTCATTAATTATAGTTGTTATTAAGTTATGATAGAACATCGATACTTCTCGGTTTCGTTTTTTCTGGGACGCACTGTATATAATTAAACAATTAAATTGTGCAGATCAAATTATGTCCTGTATGTTTAGAGTGAAAATAATTTGGTCATATATGGGGTTTGTCTACAGGACATCAGTAAATAAGTATCTGATATACACATACATCCTGAGAAAACAGAATTGGAATAAAGTAATAGAATGAGACTATGCCAATACTCATAACAGTTTGAATATATTTTTGAATATGTATAACATTTCATTTGTTTTTACTTATCCAAGAAGAATTTTGAAAGTGATAGCATTTTGAGTTAAAACACTATTGCCAATGTAACAGATTGAACACTGGGCAAGTGATGTGACCTGTGACTTATCTGTACGAAATGTTTAAATGGTTGTGTGAAAAGTTGGCCAGACTCTTGGCCTGCAAGCTTGCACGGCATATCCTCTTGGCCTGCAACTAAAACACCAAAACCTCAATAATAGTAGCAACAACATCTAAAATTATCTAAATACAAGGGAATGTATAGTGACAATTAGGAATTACATCTATACGATATTACCCCACAACTTTTGATAAACGTTCATGAAATTCGAATGAAGCAGAAAGAAGAACAAGATGATGTTCCAAACGTTACCAGAGCCATTTTAATGTGGGTATAGTCCACCTTATCATCATTCTCACAATACTAATAACATTTATTCAAATTGTTTATGATATTTATTAAGGATTAAGTTTTCTGCAATATATACATGGTTTTTATGTTACTCTATATTCCGATGAGCTTATATATTTGCTTTTGGTTGGATCAACAAAATTAGAGGTAACGAGGAGAAAATGATATGTTATACTCACTGTTTGTCTAGATCCTGTTAAATGCGAAACTGAGTGAGGCGTTGAGTCCTCTCTTCAGAAATATTTATCCAATTATAGCCGATCTAAAAGGCTTCACACATAATCTTGCACAGTTCAAATAAAAGTAACTGGCAACAAGTGACATGAGAGGTCTCTTCCAGAGCGTGTTATAAAGGCGTTTACAAATTTCGCAAGATAAGAGGAGAGTTTGTCTCTGATGTGTCATGAATCCGGTTTGACAGATGCCAAAACATGCAGTGTGTCGGGAAAAATGATCTAGATATCAGTTTTATGCAAATTCCCCTTGCACAAATTTAACGTGCTTCGTTCCATCAGATTTTCATGTAGAAGTGACGGATAAACCGTATGAAATGAAAGACACAAGCTGCGTGAGTCCGTTTGACACGGTCTGGTGATATTGAGCAGGTACCTGATGCAGAGGCGGCGCTCCAATTGGGGCAGGGGAAAAGTACAATACTCCCACCTTTTCAAGTACCCCAAAAGTGTCCCTTTTACATAGGAAAAGATCCCCTTTAACTTTGTAAGAAGTAACCCCTTATTACATGAAAAGTACTCATTTTACTTTGACAAGTGCCCCTTCCCCTTTTACCTCTGATATTTTTTCTTCTTTTTCGCAGACTAATGAAATGGGATACAAAATTGTGTTATGGAACCTATTATGTATGTAGTGTCTTTCTTTTCTTATTATCTTTTAGATTAAATAAAGGATATGGGTTTACTCATGGACCCTGGATTTTTCAACGCCAGATAAAGAGAAGAGACAGACAGACAAAGGCAGAAAATTGACTTTGCCTGGACGCGCCTGGACACCCCACACATCTAGGCCCGTAAAAGAAAAAAGAAAAACACAATTGAAAGCAACACGCTGAAAGGAATGCACCCTGATTGAAATAATTTGTAATGATATTCACGCTGGTAGATTTTACATATAGAAATTATGATCACTGATTTTATCCTGAAGAGCATGGGTGCTCGGCAACTCGAACACTTGTTTGTTGAATAGATTCTAAAGAGTGTAATTACAATGGAAAGCTGTTTGGGAACCTGACGTGTATAAACCTTGACCAAATTGTGGTATTACTCCGTTCCGCTTCGATACAAATATTCCTGGATAAAATAATATACGAGAAAACTCACACAGTCATTTAACTGAAGTGAAAATTGGAAACAATATTTTGGCTTCTGTATATTACATTATACCTGATATTCATGAACTATAAGTGTAAACCCTAAAACATTTAGGTATGTATACTTAAGATTTTTTTTAACGTTAAGCTGATGTTGAATACTAAACGGAGAGCCAAAATCAGAAAAGAGGGTTTTGCCTGCCATTACCACACAAAATATAAGCACACCTTGTGTATTTGAAAGATTTCACTAGCGGTCACCCCTTAATCGGAGGGGGCGTCCAAAAAAACCTGGCCCTTTTGACGAAAAATGATATCTTAAAGGTAATACAAAGTTTTGGGAAATTTTGAAAATAGGCAGGATAGTAATTCTTTACAATTTTGATATATTTGGATGCCACTCTAGATGTATTATAACCTCTAAAAAAAATTAGCCCCTGAAACATTTTTACTTTCGAGAAAAATTGAATATACAAATTTACCGGTGCTCCTGGTAAATGTTGATAAATTTCAAATAGCGCTTACGGCCGTACAATGGTAGCTGCGACCATGAAGATCTCAGAATATGTAGTTGTGATATGTCATTTCCAAACGGGAATAGCCGATTGGTCAATTTTAATCAAGAAACATTGTTTTATGGCTTAATTAATATCTTGACCTTGAGAGGGAGTTATACAACATAAAGAGTTTATTATTTACAATTTCATAACTTAAGACTCGATTTCAACCGCGACAATGATCACTGAATATTGTAGGATCGCATATGCTTCCAATATATTCATTTGAACCAAATTCATGACCCCATACCAAAACCTTGAAATAGCATGGGTTTTATTGGTGTCATATGAAAGATGATAAAATTGTCTACATATTAATAACAATTTTTTTTTCTTCAGAATTGGAACTTACTAACAGTGCAATCTAAGTAAGAAACATGATTTGTAGTGATTAAAAAAATAATAATCTTATCCTCCCAAAAAATTATCCATATATAAAAATCGGAGAGGTGTCTTTTTTGGTAACTTTCCAAGAATTCGTCCATGTACAAGGAAAATATTATGTTCGAAGGAGAGGATTATCTGTCTTCAGTGAAAATTTATAGCAACCTAAAGTTATTTACTTGACGTCCACATAAACGACATTTTTTGCCCATAATTATGTGTATCAACTGTATGCATATGTGTATTAGTGTATTGATGACGTGTTTGGTGTATCTAAATCGAATTTTAATGATAACGTTTAGTTTAGTTATTCTAGTCACCATGGGTTGGGTGTCATATGATAGATAATTTGATACCTTAAAGTTGATATCAATTTTACTAAGTTATGTCGTGTGTAAAATATAACATTTTAGCCCAAAATGTTGTTTTTTTTGTGGATAATTTTTCCCCTAATTTTATATATTTAATTAATAACTGGACAATAGTGGCTAGACATTTAGTTGTGCAGAAAGTTCAAAGAATACGGAGTGCTGAGTGCAATTGATAAATACTTCTTCTGTATACTCTGTGATGTTTCAGGAAATATGGGCATGGGCAGTTGCCCCGCCCCCGCCCTCCACCCACCCCTTCCAGCCGCTTGTCATAATCTTGCCCATGACCAAAACCAAAGGGGAGGCACATACATAGATAGATTATGTATATCTACTATGATGTACACCATGTTATAACTTTAATATCAATTTGAAGGATACCCAGAGAATGATGGGGAAGCTGAGAAAATTGTTTTTTAATATTCAGAAAATGCAATTGCGCGTCTACAATCATACAATTACCTAAATAATTGTTTTAAGACAATGGATAGAAGACCCTGCTTACAGGCCTATCATGATTATGGGAAAGGGTGTTGGTTTTTTCCAGACGAGTTCTGATGCACAATATTTTTCCTTTTGAAAACAATTATTTGGATATATCTGCAGTACTACATTATAGGTTCAGAGTTTTTTTCCCAAATCAGAAATAATTTGAAATTTAACCACCAAAACGAAATTATAATGCAAACAAGTTCTTAATTTTGAAGAAAATGGTAAGTTGACATGGTGGTGTCAAACCATCACCCCCTCTATCTCTCTCTCTCTCTCTCTCTCTCTCTCTTTCTCTCTCTCGATCGATAGACGCCTGGGAATTGACTTTTTACAAGGGGCACCACTGACAGCACCTGTCCTTTTTCATTGGTAGAATAAAAAAGATACACATATCATAAAGAAACATCCAGGGGCAGATAGGCCGTGGGGAGTTTGAAAAAACATGCCCACAAGCCGCTTTTCATTTTTGGCCGGAAGAAGGTCCAGTCGGTTTGTAGTCTGACGGCCACTTGATATATGCATCTTATATGGTCGCAATAAACTTTCAAAACCAATTTTTAATCCAATTCAGCGCCTAGAAATATCAAACGAGTTTTGTGTCAAAGACATGTTGTAGACAAATATAGAGGCCTAGATTCATTAGTCATGTTGTTAACTGTTTATTTGATCTTTCGACAGAGCCGTAATAGCTTTAGTTGCTTTAGGACCTAGTGGATAGCCATCATTGTTTAAATACTTTATCTCATTGAAATGGCATCCAAAGTATTAATAGATTAATTTTGATAGTCAACCTGTGCATGCTAGTGTGATTGGAAGTCGTCAATTTTAGAAAGAAAGGCGTGATAGGGCATTTCCACAGTGTCACCACACTCTGCTTAGGCGAATCCAAGGTGAACAAAACGCCCACGGTTCCCCCTCTGAGAAAAATAAAAATGAAAAACGAAAATAATGGGGGATCTAGAGATAAAACACTGGGCTGCGAATCCCTCCTTTTCACAGAACCACAAGAGGGCCAGTGTGATTCCCGCGCTGTAAAAAGAAAAAAAAAAAAAAAAAAAAAAATCAGAAATGAAATATGGTAAATTCATTCCCCACACCTACCCCTTCGGAGCAATACACTAAGCTTTCGGAGCTATGAACTCGATGGTATAGACTTTTTGGTGTTCTTAAGTTTTTTGCTTCAGAAAAGTAAACATTTTAAAATACGAGTACCCCAGGTCAGGCCCCAACTGGGTTCACAAATAACCAGTATGCCATTTATTATCTTTGACATGACATGCTCAGTTTGTAAGACAAATGTAAATCCAAACATTGCGGGTGCAAACAAATTATTGGCAACGATAGATCGCCTTGGATAGATGTCCCTTGCAACCAGATAGATTCACGACTCATGGAATACTAGATCCATATGATAGTTTAAAGGTAAAGACCAGTTCTGATCATGCGATTGCATTGTGAAAGAAACGTTGTGGAATCGATCAGAAAAGGCTGATCATCTAGCATATAAGTATTGGTGTGTACTGCAAGGTTCTGGAATCATCAAAATGATAAGAAATTTGGCCCAGTCTCGGTAAAGTTACAAGCACTTTACACAAAAATATGTATATAATATGGGACTACGTGACAATTGCGCGATATCTATCCGGTCCGGATAGATATAATAATTTACCCCCCCCCCCAAAAAAAAAAAAAAAAAAAAAAAAAAAAATCAATTTTAGGCGATTTCCCGGCAATATTTGTATCATCACGTATTATTAGTAAAAACATATTCTTTCACACGATTGGTAGTCAAAGCTTCCATTTCATTTTTTGAGAGGGGGGCGTTTCCAAAACTGGTCTTTACCTTTAATATCCCGAGGCCCACCGTGTGCACTTTCCCCCTCTTTTTTTAGCCTTTTTTTTCTTCTTCTGTCTTCCTTTTCTATTATCTGAGGAGTAGAATGGTGGGGAGGCGGGAAATGAAAAAACGTCTAACCCCAGTAGAACCTGTTGAGTGTGTAAAGTGAATTAATTTGTTGAGCCTGTTGTTTACGTTGCATTCTATCACAGCTGCGCTGATTCGATAACTCGAATAATCGCATTTTCTAAAGGTGAAAAACCATAGAGATCAATCTTTAAGACCAATTCTGTTATGTAAAATGCAATTTGTTTTTAAATATCTCTTCAGTAATTTCTTCAATGATGGACAAAAAAAATACTTTTGGCTCTGTTTTGATGTCAACATGAAAATAATGTAGACCATATAAACGCTCCGGCATTCTGCATGGTCTTCTGAAAAATTACTTGAGGATTCACAAGATCGTATTTCAGTCTTGTGGGCATTCTGACAATTTTCCTTATTAGGGTTCAACTTCAAGAGACCTACATTAGTGGTTTGGTGGGCTGTCTTTAAAATTTAAGCTTGATCAGTTCTCCAAGCATGAATTTTGGTAGTTATCTTTCTTTGATTGTATTAGATTTTTACAAAATCAGTCAAATAGAGGGAGGTGTCAAAGAAAATTTGATATTGTGTGTGTGTGTGTGTGGGGAGGATGGGGGGGGGGGGGGGGGGGGGGGTAACTGACCAAATGCCCACATTTTCTGAAACATTACGGGGTATAGGAGTAAGTATCAATTGCATGTGGCACCCGGCTCTAATCCTTCGAATTGTCTGTATTACTAAATGTCCAATCACAATGACAAATTTGTTCCTAACAAAAAATACGTTCGAACAAAAAAATATGTTCCTTAAAAAAAAAACTAGAGAGGGTGCCGTAGCCAATTTGATAAAGAGTTTATTATTTACATTTTCATTAATTTAGCCTTGTTTATCAAGTGCGATAACGATCGTTTATGTTGGATCACAGATGCCTCACATATATACATTTTAAACAAATCCATGTCCCCATGTCAACACTTTGTATTACATTTAATTTGTATTGTGAGTGTATTGAAAAGGAAAGACGTGAAGCTTCAGCAAAATACTAGACGGCAATTTCCTTCAAAAATAACAGACCTTATTTTGCGTATTGATGAACCAAACTTATATTTTTAGAAAGAAAAGAGTCTGATCTTTCATTTTTACATTTACTAAAAATCACGAAAATGACCGAATGAGGCGCAATGAGCAATGAAAGTAGAAAGCACCGCCAAACTTTCCATTACTGGCGATGTAACCGAAATCGCTCCGTCACAGGGAAAACAGTCGCCGTGCGCGGGCTCGCTCTCAAAGGGTTAAGGTAACCAAGCCCCTGATCTGTGTAAAGATGGCTCTGAGTACCCCATGTTTTGTTCAAGCTCGTTCAGTCAACCCCCCCCCCCTCCAACAAAAACAAAACAAATGCTGTGGTTATTATCTGTTTTTTACGTTTGAAAAGAATGACAACTGAAGGTGCAACTCAAACGAGGCGCATATTCACTGAACTCTTTGGTATTATTAAAGACCAGAAGGTTAAGCGTATGCAAAATTAGACTTGAGCAAAAGTATTAAAGTGAGAGAATTAATTGAATCTATCAAATGAGATGCATTGCACATGATTTTTGCAGAATCAAAGTCACACATATAGACACGCACACATGTACAAACACATACGCACACATACACACACACGAATGTTCTTTGATATTTGATATGTGATATGTGTGGCATGATTAATTTTGTTAGGGATGTTATTTGGATCTGCAAAGACCGAATTTGATACCCAAATCCCAATCGTTTTATTCAAACATCAAATAAGAAACTTTGGCGCGAGTCGGTTTTTGCACTCTCGCAAACAATGCCTCCTGTTCATTCAAGCTTTAACACATACCACACACACAAAATGATACTAAAAGATTTGGGATAAAACACTCTTTCATAAGATGTATAACAATTTACTGTTCATAGATGATTTTTAAAATAATAAGTAATTTTCTGGGTGTGAACTTTTTTGGACTCACACTGTATTTAGTGAATGCAGAAAATTGTGGGGAAAAATCGAGGTCAAATATTGGTAAAAATTTGAGTTTCCGGTTGTTTGCTGTTTTGTTTGTTTTCAATTTTGTATTATTCCTTCAATATTTGAACACAATTTTTTAAATCCTTGCAGAATTGAGTGTTAAATTACATCCTTTTTAATGAAATTATGCAATCTGTAAGAAACTTTGTTGTACAATTTCAGGGGGTGCCCAACACTTAAGAGGGCTTTAATACAACTGGTCCTGTGACTGACCAGATTAACTTTTGTTGTACTATTTCTAAGCAACCACTTTCTTCCATTATCTGGTTTTGACAATTATTTTGAAAATTTGACAAAAGTATGCATGAAAGTATTTTGATTTTGGTTCATGTTTTAAAAATTGCACTTCTGTATTTAATATGAATTAGTTCAAACTGTACATTGTTATATAGCTCTAATGTAGGGCCTGACAATCTCATGCCCAATTTATACGATTTTATGTTCGCCTTCACTTCGGGGTAGACCGTTTTCCGTGTGCGTGCTATATAAGGACGGCACCATTTTGATAATAATATGATAATGATAATGATGGTGATAATGATGAACGTGATGAAAATGATGACGACGATGATGATGATGATGATGAAAATAGTGGTGATGAGGCTCACTTAAAGGATTAAGGTAAAGCTGAAACCTATCGCCTGTAATGTAAACTTAACTTTTAAAAGATTTGAATTTCCTATATCCAACTTATATATAATAATTGAGCACACAAAGAATTATACATGAACATATTATATCGCCACTTCTTTACCCATTAAGTTGCCTAATTCAATGTTATTAAAACTGTGCGATATATTTAATAATTTCATACGAAAAATTGCGTAATTTTAATTATGAAACAATTGACAAAAACGCAATCAGCTGTTAATATTTTTTTTATTTTTTCACAGAAAAAAAGACAAGTAGTATTCAACAAGTACAATTGCAAAGGCATAACTATGTAAAATATCAAATCAAAGACAAAACATTGTTAAGTTTTGTATGGCGCATATCACATTACGATATTCCGTTTCTATGCGCTTCCGGGTACGCTTCCAAGTACTTAGAAAACTACCTTGTATAAGTATCCCGACATTAGCTATAATTGTAAAAATGAAACAAGGTTGATAATTCCGAAAATTAAATATATAGGGTTCATGATTCCAAAGGTTCGTAATTCTGAAAACAAATTACATTTAGTTCCATACTTATATTGCCTTTTCTGAATTATGAACCTTCAGAATCGTGTGCTCTCTTTCTTTTGCAGAATTACGAAATTTTGGAGCAACGAACCTTAATAATAACGAACCTTAGGAATAACGAACCTTCGTGAAGAATTTTCGGAATAACGAGCATTGTGAAATATGAACCTTCGTAAAAAAAAAAAAAAATCAAAAACGACATGTTCATAGTAACGTCGAGAGAGACAAGTGTTGATCAAATGCCTAGTCTGAGGGCACATTGTACGCATCCAGCAAAGATTCGAACCCTCTAACTCCCGATTAAAAGTTAAGGACATGAACCACTATACACATTAAAATGTTAAAGGAGAGAGTGTACATTTACCCCACTCTAATTTCAGAGTTATTCAAATCTAATTCTCCAAGTATAGATATAAAAATCTAATTCTCCAAGTATTGATATAAAACTTTACTGATGTTAACATAAACACAAAACAACGAGTGCAACACAAATGCATTAGACAACATTTAATAATATTATTGTTATATATATTATAACATTTTCTCTATCACCAAAAAATTGAAACATTTAAAATATACTTTCTATATTATAAAATACAAACAAACATAAAAGAAAAGGTAATCTTGACGCGTTTTGAAACGACTGGTGCTACAAAATTAGGGGCGTATAGTAAACACTGGAATAGATAATTATTTTATGTTATTTATTTTATCTTAAAAATATAGACATATACTTTCTTAGGGGAATGTCAAAGCATCTGGAATTTGATATCGGTATTATCTCGTATATTTTCTATCAAATTCCAGATGTTTTGACATATTGGCGTAATTTTGAGGGGATTAAACCCTATTACCGTAATAGAAAAAGCAATATATTGTATTAATGTCAGTATTGAAGAAAAAAACCTGACCAAGTTTCATCATTGTAGTTCATGTGATTTTGGGAAATTAGTTTGATATGTTATAATTAATATCAATAATAACATCAATCGTGAACAAGTTTGATCAAGTTATGGTTGAGTACTTTGAGCCAATCAGATATCAGCCACATTGTCACATGGCAAATATTCGAAAGTAGCGAGGTTTCAAATATATATATATACATATATCGATTTTCAGGTATTCTATATCATTTTTATGACTTTGACGAACAAATCTGTTATATGGTGAAGATACAGGGGACACGACGGAAAAAAGAAAAACAAGGAGAAGGGGAAAGGGAAAGTCAAAAGAAGATATAAAGACTATTGCCTCATTTCCCTCTCCTATGTAGCCTCGAAGATTTAATACACGTCATCCATCAAATAAAACTGATGCCCATCCCAGTAATGCCAGAGGCCCCCGCTTCACCACTGTTTTACTGAATGATTATATTCTTGTCTAGATGTCTCTTCGTGGTGCTATGTCCTGAGGGTATCGAGTCCATTTATCTTGTCCCAACCTAAAAATTGAAGAAGAGAACAAGGTCACTAATAAAGATATGTATAACATATAAAACGGTGCTCAGGCTTTCCACGCCTTGAAAATGAGTTGAGTGAATTGGTCATCCTTGCACATCCAAATTAAAAAAATGGGATGTTCAAAAACGAGACTGATACATTTTTGCGCAAACCAAATTTCACATTTTTTTTCTCGAAATTTGTTCAGTGCTCACTCAAGCGCAAAATATTGTCAATACTTTTAGTGCTATCCGTTTGAATTGACCCTCACCCATGATGAAGACAAAATCATGCGGATATGATGAAATCAAACTTGTGGACGATACTTTCAAAGTGTGTCCTTTTCTGTACGCACTGTAGAGTGGCCAGTTTGAGTACTTATTTGTATAACTTCATACAAGTCATATCCATTATTCTTAATCTTTGACGGAGTTTTAAATCAAATGTGTTCAGTTGATTTTTTGTATCAACATATTTTTAATGGACTCTGTTCATGAGCGCTCTCTATTAGCATACAGATTATAAACCCTTTTGTACTTTTAAGCTGATGTCTGGAATCGTATGGTGCTTTGTTCAATAAATGGCGCATTATTTTTTTAATTTTTCCACCTTTATTTTGTTCAACTTAATGTCAAGGTAGACTTCGCCTTGAAAAAACACACTGAGTAAAAAAAAAAGAAGAAGACATACACGGTTGCCCATCAAATTGGAATACAGTTTGTTAAACCTCTTTTCATGAAAAGATTTTGACAATATGATATATTCTTGATTGATAAAGTTTCCGAACCGTCTCCGAACTTTATAGATCAAACAATCGAAAGAGTCATAGAGATTGCAGATATAAACTTTATCTCTCAAGAATCAATCATATTGTCATAATCATTTCGGGAAAACAGGTAAGAACAAATAATCCCAAGTTAATGACAAAGCTGATTGTTTAAAATTCAATGGACAATACACTAAAGTGCTACAGCGCTTAATACAAACGTTCCCTACCTCTTTACATCATCTTTTTTATATCATACGAAAGTGAAATTTTGAGAGCTTACCGCGTCGATCGTTTTATTTCGAAACACGTGTTGACCTGACGGGTGTTGGTCCAGGTCGTATACAGGACTTCTTCCCCGTCACAGAGGTGACACTGACCGGACCAACTTGTAGTTGATAACCCATTGTCCCTCCCTACAAGGAACCCGAACGTAGGGAAGTCCTTGTTCTGGTTGGCGTAACCCACCACAACTGTGGGCGCTACGAGAAGATGAGAAGAAAAAAATCAACACTAATTCATTAATTAATTCAATCATTCATTCATTTATTCGTTCAACTTTTCTTTACAATTGAGAGTGATTCCAGTCAGAACCACGAAGGACCTGTTTTTAAGAGAAACCCTACTATGATTAACACACTTTACCAATTTGATGCTGTTGTGTGTTTCTTGTCAGTAATTAAATTATTATATAAAAAAAGTATATATTCAAGAATTAGGCAAATGCTTTTTTTTTCCTATTTTTTTAATTTTAGGTGTCGTGTCAATTTCTCTACCATGCCGCGTACAAATCTAACATTATTGAGCTATTCGACTGTGAAAGTGTATTAGTAGTCCATTGCATAGTCCTACAACACCCAATTTGATTGTTTGTTTTACAGAAGAAGAAAAAAGTAAATCACCGAGAATTGATACTATGATATCTTTTTAACCAGACATTGTAATGTCCGATGAAAATTATGCAATGATTACATAAAATACAATAATATCATAATAATGCGAATACAAACACAGTTCGTTGCAAATTACACTGTCGCTCATAACGGTGGAATATTTTAGTTTTACCCCAATTTATGGAATTATTTTAAAAATTATTTAAAAATAGTAGATGTAGGAACTGCTAAAGCATGTGTATGCTAATATGCTTATTAACTAGGGGACCTACGCTCTCAAGTCATAAATGACAGTAATGAGGATTAATGCCCCACAAAAGGGCACTAATATAGCACATCGACACGGTTTTGATCCTGGGGCCTCACAGTTACGAGGCCATTGTTTTGTCACTGAACCATGACTGTACGCAGCGGGGGCTAGGGTAGGGGGCAGTTTCCATAAATAAAAAAACACACAGAAAATGCAATAAATTTTCAATAACTTATTGCATTTTACCCCTGTCCCTAACATAAAAAAATCCTATCGACAGCCATGCATTATGGCTCAAGGCATGGGCACACATAATTTTGTTTAATGTTAGGCACTGGGGTTAAATGCAATAAATTATTGAAAATTTATTGCATTTTCTGTGTTTTTTTTATTTATGGAAACTGCCCCCTACCCTAGCCCCCGCTGTGTACAGTCATGATTCAGTGACAAAGCAATGGCCTCGTAACTGTGAGACCCCAGGATCAAAACCGTGTCGATATGCTATATTAGTGCCCATTTGTGGGGCATTAATCCTCATTACTGTCATTTATGACTTAATGGCATAGGTCCCCTAGTTGATAAGCATAATAGCATACACATGCTTTAGCAGTCACGCAAAACACACATTGGCAAATTATTATTTAATAAAATCTGAGAATGTATACTATTATCTAGATCTATTATTTTTAATTTTTTTTTTTTCTTCCATAAATTGGAATAAAAAAAGAATATTCCACCTTTATGAGCGACAGTGTACTTTAGGAAAAGGCATGCAGAAAACCTTGTTCAGATTTGCCGCAGTAAACAGCGGCGTTTTTTTATAATTGTTATGATGACGTTATTGTAATACGCTTCACATATATTTTTCTTATAACACGGAGCTCGGTGAATTCGGGTAGGATCCTGTTTGAGCACACTTGCTATTCATATAACTTAAGTTTGTCTGCATTACAAAATGGTCTCTTAGTGGGCCAACATGATCGAGTGAAAATGCTAAAGGGAATGACGGTCTTACCTGAGGAGCCAAGAAGGATCTCTTCATTGGTCATATAATCTCCAAGAAGAAGACCGGTTGATGTTTTCGCGATGGTTATCTTGTCATTGCAATCATTGTACCACTCCCCGTCTAAGTCACAGTAACCAACTATTGAATTGAAGAAGACATTTACACATGTACAAACGTGTAGTTTAAGGAAGAATAGCAAATCAGTTTGTAAACGAGTAGATTGTCAATATTACATATGTTTATTTGGAAAAAGTTATTTCGATGAGGCTACGAACGAGCTCGTATCAAAACCTTTATGCCCATCATAGATATGATGTTGATGGTGATTCGCTAAAGAAATGAAAATCTTTTTTTTTTTTTTGCGTTTTTTTTTTGCGTTTTTTTTTTCTTTTCAAATAAAGTATTTATTCAATTTTTCTTAATGTATAAGCCAATTTATGAGCAAATGTTGAGCATAGATTGTTTGTTCAATTTAATTATTATTATTATTATTTTTTTTGTTGAAAAAACGGAAATGATAAAATGTCTTGTTGAAAATATATGATACTTTGCATACTAAAAAAAAAAAATAGCAATAATTTCCACCTGGGATGCCAAAGATTAAATTATTAGATGTTAATTTAATTTCATTTTGACAAAATCTTTAAGAATCGACAAGTTAAGGGACATTCCCAAAATAAATGTCTAAAAGATTAAATATCTTCTGAACAAAACGTACACAATTAAAAATGGGATACACCCATTAGTTGTTAAATACTTATGAGCACCAAAATATTGGTATATATAAACAAATGAAAGTTGTTATCTGCCTTGATGTGAGTCATCAGAAATTATTATGTAATTTGGGGGTTTTGTGGCTTTTCATATGATGATATTAGGTTTTTATGACATTGCATATCTTCTTATTTGATTGGATATTGAATTAGAAATCTTTATCTTTCGTTTGAAATAGAGTGACATATACGTCAAACTTGTAGAGCACTGTCACATAACCATTCATGCCTTTAGTCATGTGATCAACATATTTACCTTTTTCGCAGTTCACGCCGGAATATCCTAGACGGCATTCGCAGGTGTACCGGCCCTGACCGTTGTCACAGCGCCCTCCATTCTGACAAGGAAGGCTTGAACACTCGTTCACATCTAGATGAGTATGAACATTTAGAATTTCATTGTGATTAAACATATTTTATCAAGTGTGCAGAGTTAGAGGGGTGTACCATGGGGAAGTTTGGAGAATTCTCCCAAGAGGAAGCTCAATATTTTGGCCTGAGAGTCGGTTGCATTTTGCTTTAAGGGCCGGTTGATATTTATCGATGAGCCGGTCGCATCTCATTCCCAAAGTGAATTTCATCACAACCCGCCCCTGCACGTGTGGTTCGATCTTATAAATATCAAGTATATATATATTTGTATATGTATACTTGTTATATCGACACCCTTGCACCATAACATTACTAAAAAGGAAACAAAGAATGGACGTATTATTCAATTTGGTAAGTCTTTCAAGATTGTCATCTTATTTCAGTTTATAAGTTTGTGTGATTTGTATATGTATATTTTATTATATCACTTCATTAAATGTTGAAAATCCTGGGATAATACGAGCTTACTCTTTTAATGTACCAGAGTGGAAATCCACTTTTTGAGGGGTGAACAAGTCTGCACTTAAAATAGTGCAGTCCCGTTTCAATAGAGTGGATTCCCCCGTGAAAAGAGTTAAAACTATTTAAAAAACGAAGTGACCCCATTCCTAGAAGAATGAATGTCATTTGTGCAGCCTTCGTTTAAGGATTACCCTGCCTGTCATCGTGAGAAAAGTGAATAATATACTATTCTTCAACCCATAAGTAATACATTTGATCTGTTGGTTGTGTATAGATTCATAAGCTTACCAATTTCACAGTTGTACCCTGTAAAGCCCTGTCTGCACACACATCTATAACTGCCCCCGTATACTTCACACATAGCCGCACCATCGCAGGGGTTACTCTGACAAGGATCTATATTAAAACAGGAAAGCAGCAGAAAAATTAGTGGCAAAGCAGACAACAATCCATCTTTAATCTTTTAGTAGAATATCTTTCACGTTTTTTGCATTTGAAATTGTGAATATTATAATGACTTCAAGTTAATTTCGTTAAGGAGACTAGTCAAAAATTGAGTAGACACAATCGGAAACTGACCCGGGAATTGCCCCCTGCTTCCTTGGGTTGACTTCGGAATCATGCTTAAAGAACGCAGCTTTAACACTATTGATTCTATAAACGTTACTTACTAAATTTGTTACACTCTCCTTTATGACGTTAGTAGTTAGTCAAGCGAAACTTGAACTGTGCTGAATAAAAGAATCAGTTGCTACCTTGTAAGTGTTCCATCGGTTAAAATGACATATTATCACGAATATTGTGTTAAATATAACTTTATTGTTTTAACAAGTGCAGCCTGGTCTATACAATAAACATATATGATACTGAGTAAA
Organism: Strongylocentrotus droebachiensis; assembly: GCA_035222895.1. Classification (NCBI taxonomy): domain Eukaryota; kingdom Metazoa; phylum Echinodermata; class Echinoidea; order Camarodonta; family Strongylocentrotidae; genus Strongylocentrotus; species Strongylocentrotus droebachiensis. The sequence goes on from JAVYIG010000209.1 coordinate 54,160, forward strand.
TCTGTATTTAAACCACTGAACCAGAATGCATACAAAACCTCAACATAAGAGAGTTTCTGCATTTTCACTTCAAGGGTAGCTGTAAACGGTAACAACAATTAATTATCAGTCCTTTCAAGGACTTCTGAATTATCACGACAGATTACAACACAGTCATTTTAAGGCCTACCCACATGATTGTACCGCAAATGCTTTCTCTAAGTTATCTTCTCGCCATGCACTTCTCGCCATAGTTACCTATCACTATACTTTCACAGTTCTGTCCGGTATAGCCTGTAGCACAGCGACACGCATACACGGACCCGCTCTGTATACAAGACCCTCCATTTAGGCAGGGATTGCTGCCGCATGCAAATTCTGAAAAAGGACAAAGATGAATGTACTCAAATCCAGATAATATTGCAATTTAATTTACTACTTTGCTGTGATAATAACTTTTTCCATTTTCAAAATTAATCAATCAATAATTTATGAAGGCATGATGGTTAAGGGGTAGATCCGTCTCACAGGCTACAGTTCGAAAAAGGTTTGATAACCTAGTCAATATGCATGTTCCCTTTCGTAATTTATTAATTATCGCTTACTAAATATCTGAGATAGTACTAAAAAACGAAGAAATAACAGTTTCTTACAGGCTAGCAGTCAGGTACAATGAATTCATTTGGAACATTATCATTCTAGTTCTTACAAGAGCGTACTATATTATCTTATTCACGTCCTTGGGAATGGATTTCCTCCGATTCACATTTAATTTTGAACTTAATTGAAAAATGGTTGCAGCAAATACAATCGGTTTAATGGAAGCTGATATGACTCTGATCGAAAAAAGGTACAGGTCAAGGGCAAAATAAAAATTAAGTTTAAACCACGTATTTATAATTCACGTAGTATTTGCAATGCAATTTCCAATGCCATATAAAAGAGTGTCTATCTACTTCCAGTAAATTCAACTCGGAGAGGACCTAAAGCCGTCGGTGTCCTGGTTGCTTACTAACAAGTATTTATGCTTTCTTAACAGTCAGGTAAAATAACCACCACTACTTATACTTATTTAGAACATGTTAACCGTTGCTTCTTGTAATTAGTAATTAATATCCTTTCGACAACAAGAAATTTACAATTGATCTCACTCACGGGTCACGTATGATGTTTAAACTCACACCTAAATAGTTTTAAATAATATATAAATAAATATGTAAATAAATAAATAAACATACCTGTTTCGCACCGTGAACCTGTAAAACCAGAGGCACACTGACATTGATAACCTTGCCCTTCTTCCATGCATGTAGCACCATTCATACAGGGATCTCCAATACATACATCTGTGAAGAAACAAGTTCACACAAGGTTGTATAATAACAATAATAATACTCAGTTTGTACATAGCGCTTATTGATCTTATTGTAGATCAATGTCTTGCCAAAGGACATTAGTGCCGCGGCGGGTTTCGAACCTTTTAACCGTTGCTTATTGTACTTAGTAATTAATATTCTGTCGACAACAAGGAATCTACAATTGATGTCACTCACAGGTCACGTATGATGTTTAACCTCGTTCCTAAATAGTTTTAAATAATAGATAAATATATATATAAATAAATAAAAATACCTGTTTCGCAACGTGAACCTGTAAAACCAGAGGCACACTGGCATTGATATCCTTGCCCTACTTCCATGCATGTAGCACCATTCATACAGGGATCTCCAAAACATACATCTGTAAAGAAACAAGTTCAGTCAAGATTGTATGAATCAAGCTCGTATGCCAACTGCTCCGCGGTAATTTCCTTCACTAACCAAGTTCCTTACTTCAACCATAGACAGTCACTGTACCTAACCCTCACCCTTAACATAAACGCTAAGTTAGGGAAGAATCTGAAACATTAAGCATTACGTTGACCTTGGCATTATGAAACCATATTAAATTACACAGTTTCATATAGGGAGCTAATATAAATTTTCTTTCTGTAACATTCGGTGGTCAAAGCAGAGAACACCCCCCCCCCCCCCCACAACCAATCTGTTGTTACTACTGTTACTACTTATCATGCTCACATAATGCATGGAATACGCAAACGTACTTACCAAATATAGTTTCGCAATACAGTCCAGTGACACCATTCGGGCAGTGGCAAGTAAAAGTGTTTATTCCATCTTCGCAGGTGGCATTGTTTTGGCACGGATTGCTCTGACACGCATACTCATCTGCAGAAAAGACCGGGAGAAGAGATTGATTAAAAACACTATCACATGAGTTGATTTCAAGAATTAAGTCTTGCGCTTAACAAAAACCAACAACTAGACGTGTAAAACTACCTATATAATGTTTCGGTTTATGTTAGTATGACTATCTTATTCGTAGATGGGTCGTTATGACCCTCTATTACACCAACATTCTTGACACGCCCTGAACTAATATATAATTCAATAGTGTACGAATTAAGCATACACATCACACACAAAATCGTATAGTGCTCTTCCCAAAACATGTTGGTCTTGATTTTAATATAGGTACTTCAATCTGCCAATTATTTATAAATATAAATATGTATACATGTAAATATATTTGTATTTATAAATTGATTTTGTTCGCAACGGTAATGTTGACTATTTTGCTTGTATTTCATTGAAACGATTTAGAAACTCAAATTTGTAATGATTTCAACGTGTTATGCAGAGGTGTTGTGTTGTACTCGATGTTTTTAACGGACTGAGAACCACAAAGTACGAGCTTCGAATGCCTGTTGCAGGACTTAGGCAAGACATTAATCTACATTTGACCCTGATGTAGGAATTAGATACCAGGCAGGATTTACTCCTTGAGCTAAAGAAGGGGTGATAGTATCCAAAGAGTTTCCATTAAGAGCGCATATAAAGGTTCTATCATTATGGGATACCCGATTTACCAGAGCGGAAAATTAATATTGTAATAATGAGGGGGGAGACATACCTGTTTGACAGTAATCCCCTTTGAAGCCTTCGGGACAGAAGCACTGGTAACCTCCATCGGTGTCTGAACATGTGCCTCCGTTCTGACAAGGGTTACTCAGGCACTCGTTGATATCTGGAAGTACCATTGATCATTTAGTGAAAGTAATGAAAATATTGATATTCTTTCACCTCAAAATGGCTATATTGTCTGATATTTTGGTGATTTGGTGGAAAAAAGCAAGACATTAGCAAAATACCTCGTGGATGTTACGACTGTAATGAAGTGATAAAGATCAATGACGTTTTATTTGTTTCTCTTATTTGTTAATTAATTAACTGTCGTGCTTTTTTCTTCAGAAAACTGCTCTTTTAAAACTACTTCAACGTATTTCGAAATTAAAAGAGTTTTTCATGTTTTTTTGTATAGAATAATGAATCAGTTTATTAATGTTTTAATCAAAGAAAAAAGACAGATCTCACCTTCAGTCCTTTCTGCTGTTAGGTTCACCAAGAATCCACTTCCCATAAGCGAATACGCCTCTCTTCGTTTCCTTCTATTGGAGTCCCCAGTATCCGACACAAATCTAAACCACAATTCTCGAGTGGGGGAGGTAATATCTTCAGGCAATTCACTTCCAGTCAACTCCACTAGGATTGTGAATCTTATAGGACTCGAGCCGTAGCCCACGGTAAGCGAAGAAGATTCGGTGAGGTTAAAGAAGTCGAAACGCGCCCTCACGCTGTGATCCTGAGGAGCCATTATCCGCCAAATCTCGTGGATGCTGTCGCTCGCACCAATAGATAAGTCTGGTGAGCGGAGCTGTTGGACCGTAGACTCGTTCACCAAGATTAGAGGATTATCATCTGTTACCAAAAAAAGGGTTAAAACAATAAATGTGTCAGAAATACAGGCATGTTTTCTGCACGCAAAAAACACCGAACAGAATACATTAAGAAATTGTATGTTTGTTATATTTTAAGACCATCTGAACATTCGAAAGATTCCTAAATCCCCCGAATTTCACCATGGCACAAAGACGAATCTTATTACCTCTCGGATCCACAGCGTTTAGTGTTGCCATAAATCCAACGTCAGTAATTTCGTAACTACTGCTAAATTTGAGCCACATATAGCGGCCATGTGACGTAACAGTTGACCTTAACCCATAGCCCGTGAGCCTCGCAAGCTCTGTGTAACTCAATGGCGTCAGTCCATCGCCCACAAACAAGAAGTCGACGTTGAATTCGGTAGCGAAGTCGACGATGTCCAGCCTGACGCTGTGGTTGACAGGAGCCGATACCTTCCAGACGATGTTATCACCGATGTCGTAGTAAGAAGGGTAGTTTGGAGAAGTGATGGTCACTGGGACGGCACGCTCAAGGGTGATTTCAGTTACACCCGGTGTTATTGCTGAAAGAAATATAAATATCACCAGAATACTAATGATTTTTTAAAAATCCAATGAAAAACGCCAAAACGTATTTTTGAGACCATAATTTCAAGACGGAAAATTGAAGTATGACTGCTGTGAACTTATAATCGGAAGAATTTGAACTCCTATCAAAGAGCAGATTGATATACTGGCCAGGTAGCCATTTTATTTACGGTCAAATGGCCAGTTGATCATATACAATAATGGGAAATAGAAAACTTAAAAAAGCTATTGGCCAGTCGTACATACATTCATAGGTCATGCTTTAGCCAAAGTGGTCTCCATACAAGCGCAAAATATTTCGAGAAATTAATTCAACGGCACTTTTAATGGCATGTAGACAATTATCGGATTACCGATACCTTATATTCACGCCTCGTTACTTTTAGTTTCCGTTTATATTTTTCGATTTCGGCTTTTTGTTTCATTCTTGCGTTTAACTCTGACGAGTGCAGGACGAACTGCTTATAAAGTATGGCTGTTTTCAACCCGATTTTCCGATTATGTAGTACCCATGAATCATATTTACAATTATATTAATAGGTGATGGACAAAGCTTTTGAAATTGCCGTGTTTTTTGTTGATGTTGTTCATGCCGAAAGTCATCTGATCATGTTTCTCCTGCACATGTGTACTTACCTCCTGAAACCACAGCTGTAATAAATGGCTGGAACTGTGATATTCGGGTATAGACACCCGGGAAGAGTGGTCTTGCACATCCTTTTCCAAAGCTTGTTGCTCCGACCAGATGCCATCGACCGTCATCACCTTCGCAGGTCAAAGGCCCACCACTGTCTCCCTGATTATTTTTGTTTTAAACACGAGACAGTAAATTATAATTGGATGACTTACAAACTAAACGAATTATGCTATGCAGGACCACACACATGTGTCGTTTTCGAATAAAGTACTTGGAACCTTGAAATTTAATATATTCATGGGGTACTTAAAGCGTGCCCAAATTCGGAAACCAAGACAAAAAGGTTATAACATTGAACATTTACTGAGTGAAAAAAACGGGGTTATAGCCCAAATATCCGGTCAAATGAAACAAATATATGAGGGGAAAAGAGAAACGCAACTTGGAGGAATTAAAGGTGATGAGCAAATCCAATACTCCCCCCTCAGTCCATACTGTCGTAGTAGGATGGTATGAGCACTATACTGGAAAATTAAAGGTCGTGGGCTCGACCCCCAGCAAGGCACTAATGTCCTTCGGTACGGCATTTATCTACATTTGTCATTCCACTCAGGAGAGAATGGGGATGTTTTAGAAGCACGAAGCCTTAGTGATAAAAATAGCCATATGCCCTGACGGTGACCGGATGGTAGGAATACTATTCATGGAATCGAGATGCTGTACATTTGCGTATGAATGAATCTGGTGACCGGGATAATAATATCTTTAAAGTGGTAACAGAGGGTATTTCGTCCAAAGCGCTTTACACATATAAATCCAGATTTATAATACTAATTAGTAGTAGTATTGTTATAATTTCTGATATTATATTTTTAGATTTTAATAATTTTCGTTGTTATCATTAACAATATTAATATTATCATTATAAGTAGTAGTAGAAGTAGTAGTAGTACTACTATTTAGTAGTATTTTCTTGCATTTAAACCTCCATTTGGTTGCCTATTATGTCCGATGCCGCCGCCCCCATGAGACATGTTCCCCCCCCCCCACTTCATGGCTTAGGCCAGGCTACGCCATGGATAGCAGTTACCTGACAAGTATCAATGCCGCCCTGTTCATATCCAGCACAAATCATTTCTTCTGTCACATTCCCGTTGTAGGAAAGTTCAGAATTGCACGAGTCTCGATCAAGGAGGTTCACCACTGCTTTCTTTAAGCTCACTGTCAACGCTGTAAAAGATTAAAAGAAATCATCGTGTACATCTTCTGTAAGCAAACGAACTTCAAGTTTAATTGTCATCAAAAGTTTTAAACCATTTCAAAAGAGATGAGTGCTACCGCTATTAAAAGGTCGAAATCTTGTAGCACTACTATCTAGCATGATTTTTAATTTTGTGACTATCCAATATTTAAAATGCAATATAAAATCACAATAGATAGTATTCATAAAGTTATCAAATTTGATGCACAAATCGTTGTTAAGCGTTCGTTACAAAGTATTTCATTTAGATGTTACGCATAATTGTATTTCAATTGTCAGAATGCGAATCAAATTAAGTGGATGAAAATAAATTTGTTATGAACTTTCAGGCCTACGTGATCAAGAAAATCTGAAAAGGTGTTAAAAAGCTTCTCAATTTGAAAGGGGCATGCGGATGTCACATTCCTTTCAATCAGATAACCCAGTGTACTGTTTCAATAACCCCTGTAAGAATTGAGCAACCTATATCAGCACTAAATAGTGAAACACAATGGTGTAGTTATTGATTCACACGACGTTTAAGAAGAGTGGTCGACAGTTTGAATCTCTCCCCGCTGGGCATATCCATAGACAAAATATTTCATTTTCAGTCGCCTCTCTTGACCCAGGCGTAGTGAATGGTTACTGGTGTAACGGAGTAATATATACTCTGACATGTACTGTAAGGTGATACCGGCACCCGTATATAACTGAGGAAATCATATTGCATTTAAGGACACACACACACACACACACGCACACACACCCACACATCGGTTCATTTGAGAATTTCGCTTTACAAAACATTGCATACGTGAGCCTTCCTGTGTAGCTCCCCATCCAGCAACAAGACAGCGACGATAGTCCTTGAGTTCATCCGAGGATTCCGCCAGACACGCGGGTCTGACGTAGTCACTGAATGTCACCGGTTCGGCAAGTCGTATCAGTGCGATGTCGTTGATGAGGAAATAGGGGTCGTACTCGGGATGGACGAAAATATCAGCCATCTCGACAGATACCTCGTTGTCGGAGTCATCTATCAAATGTGCGTTCCCAAAAACCACACGATCGACGTAGTAATAACTATAAATGATATGGGGTGTAAAATAAGTAATTTTTACAAGGGCGAAATATCATCATGTATATCAAAAGGACATCTCAATAGAGCTGCATTTATTTGAGCATGATATATTATATATTGACTGTAGTTTCATACATGTTCATCATGATTTCATTATATATTACAAACGTTGTATCTGCTTTGTCTCACAGGGGAATTAACTAGCTCCTAAAACATCGGACATTATACGGTCATGTAAATGTAAGTCTCTGAATTAAACATAATTCTGTAACGACACTGAAATGAAAACCATCAACTGACAGTTATTTATTATATTTATTTCATGCATACAAACATACAATTGCCTTTCATATAGCGCAATGTTGCTTAATTCCTTTTACATGATATTGTGATCTGGTTGGTCTGTTCAAAAGAACGGATATATAATTTGGTGCACAGATAATGAAGCATTTATAGACTACTGGTGATACTTTATATATATATATATATATATATATATATATATATATATATATTCAATCAGCAGATGTATGAGATTTATTGTATTATTACCAACGCTCCTTCTCTTCCCTTTCCTTTTCTTCTCTGCAAGTCACACTCTTTTGTATTTTTATTTTTATTGTTGTTTCTAATTTGAGGGCTGCGGGCATGTCAAGTTACTTTGCTTATTTATGTAGCACTCCTGCATCTAATGTATGTTAATTATGTATTCAATATATTTGTTTAATTCCGTTTATTATCTGTATAAAATTATATACACTTAAAATATTGTATCAAACCACAGTATGTTCATGAAAATGTATGATGAAAAAAGGAAAAAAGATGCAGAAACCAATAAATCAAAATCGAATCAAAATCAAATCAAATATATATATATCTATATTTATGACTATGTTTAGTTAAAACGAAAATTCAGTACATAATTTGTTTAGTTATTTAAAAGCAATCTATAGATAAACACGTTCGCTACTATAACAATTGTACTAAGTAAATATCCCTGGTTGAGTCAAGTTGTAAATTTAATTTTCATTTCCACAGAGCAAACGAGTCTGATTAGTGGCATCATACTTACACGCAGTGAGCTGCGGTAAGAACCCACTGAGAGTTGATCAATGTAGACCCACACAAATGTCCTCCAAAGTCCAATCCTTCGACGCGGAGTGAACCAATCCAAGGGAATTCCCCTGGGCGTGCGTTGATACCACCAACAACCCTGGATTGGTCTGGGGCGTATGCAGGGCGTGTCCCGCATATGTTGGTATCGAAAAGATCTGCGGGGGGGGGGGGATAAAGTCGCATGTCAGTGGCACACCGACGGGAAGGGAAGGCACAACCACCCAATTCGAATAGCACCCCTGTGCCTCCTCCAAGCAAATAAAACAAAACTAGAATAAATCGAAAATAAAATGAAAAGGGGAGGGAAAAGGATGCCCAAAGAAGATGATAGGCAACCTTTGAATACCCTCCAATCCCTCTCCCATTTGGTTGGTGAATTTCATGTTTCTCTAAAAACCCACTTGGCAGTAAGATCAGTTCCGCCATCCCTATCTCATTAGCTGTACGCCACTGCCACATGTGATGAATTCAATAGAAAATGCTGACATCTTTTCTTCTGTTGTATGAATTATTATTCTTAAACACTCAGTGGATCTTATTAATTCCAAGCATATTCTTAACTCGATATCATTAACATATTGTATGCATGGTCTTTACCTCCCGCAGGGCCAAAACAGCTCCCATCTTCCTCCTGTTCATCGTTCAACGTGGAGCAGTTGACGGGCCAAGGACGGTCGAGGAGTTCCTCAAAGGATGCCTTGCAGGCATTAGTGACTGCCAAACAGTCGGAGTAGCACACCCGATGGGTGGGGCCGTTATGGGTGCATTCCGGATAGTAAACGGAGCACATGAAGGGGATCAGGTGATCATGGCACGATGATATAGCAGCTGCCTATGGTAGATCATTAGAAAGTATAAACTTTGAGGATTTCACGTCAGGATTTTCAAAGGCAATTGCAACGTAGATGTGTACGGTACATCAACATCAACAGTGAAGCCACCTGCTCTTGCAAGTGGTACGGGGGACCTCGTGCCGATGAATGTAACATAAATAATGTATTTTCAGACAAACAATAAATATTACATTAAATAAAGATCTCCAGCATATTTTTGGTCGTTACGTGTCTGTTATATACACCCTTTTGTGTGCCTGTCGTTGTTACCGTACATATCCCTTCGAAATGAATCACTTATACAAACAAAAATATTATTTAATGCGTATAAACAAATATCAAATTCATTGGTTGATATACGGGTCAATACCCGTAGAAGGACAATGTTTTACTGAAGTTAAAACTAATAAATTAATCGTTCCTGGCATTATCTATGAAAATCATCGACAAGCTCGACATAACCCACCATTAATAAAGAATCAACTAAAAAATATTTGTTTAAATAAAGCATCGGAAAAACTCTCCGTTGCTTACAATTTCTGTAAAGTTTCCCGCCGCAGCGTCCGCTGTCTCTGCGTTCCGATTCGGGAAAAACGTCAAATTGTAGGCCAGGTTCTGTCTACATATGTCAAATTGAACTTGTTCGCAGTACGCTGGGTGGGCGAAAAATAGATGAATGAAGGGTGAAAAGCAGCGATAACATATCAGAGAAATCAGGAGAGCAGACAACATATAGACACAATAACAGCAACAAAAAAGAGACATCAAAATAATTCGACGGCTGAAGATCATGAAAGACTTTATGTGTTTGGGGAACTGGTAAATAAAAACTCAGGGAAGAAAAAAAAAACTAAAATAGAATCCAGAAATATAGAAAATCCCTGAATATATAGGCCTAGATATAACATAAAAATGTATAGATAAGTGTGCTATACAATTTAGCGAAGTGTAGATTTTAGGTAGGCTAACTATAATGATAGGAATTAATTGAGAAGCGAATGTAAACGTTAAATCCAAACTTACGACAGTATTCCTCATCTGAGAAATCGAGACAGTCATTATTTCCGTCACACCTTGCCGATTCGCTGATACACAATCCACTTGAACATTGGATTTGTCCGCTGCTGCATCCTGTCATTAAATATTCAAAGCATCGAAATTTAGATAATCTCAATAATATCAATTCTAGTAAACGATTTGTTATCGTGGATTCTAACTGATAGATTTTGAATAGCAATATAACGTCTGGGCCCCGTCATATAAAGAGCTGATATTAATCGCAACTTGTTTGCCATTGATATCAATCGCAAGTATGTACATAAGAGATAGGAGACAGCAAACTTGAGATTGATAGGAGGACTTGCGATGGATTCGGATCAATCCCAACTCTTTTTGAGACGGGGCCCTAATGGAACATTTTTTAAAGCATGATTGAAATAATCACTCTGGAAAAAAAAAAAATTATGATCGAGGCACGACCTCAATTTTATAATATACATGTAAGTTTCATCAGATTACTTGGGAATATCTTTTAAAACATAACTGTTCTTAACTGTCTCGTAGGCCTACCTTTCTTCATCAGCTTCTGTAAGCATAGAATCTAGGTCAGTTGTTTTGGGGAAATTATCAGGCGAGCTAGGAATATTTCTAAAATTATATTTGAAGGCCTCTGCGTATTACACTTTAAAGTGACTGGGTAACATTGTTGAAGGTTGATGAAAAAAATTGCTTAATTTTTGTATTAAATGTAACTTACTATATTCCTTCTACTGTACTAACCCTCTGACAGGCAAAAAATCCTGAACAAATTCTCAAACCACAAAGATATCTATGGTTTTCTGTGAAGGCGTCGATGTGAGGCACCCTCTAACAGTGATTAACAATAAATTCTCCCAAACATTTTTGAATTTTCCCAACCGTTTTTCCATGAAAAAAAGACATAAAACAGGCTATAAAAAATCTGTCAACACTTAAATGTCTGGAATGGAATGTAGAGCCATTTTATTGCTTTGTGAGATTTCCATTCACCTAAAATGTAATTAAATTGTTCTATAGATCTAGATCTAGACCTAGTTGGGAGAATTAAGGAATCGATCAGATCAGTTTTTCCCAATTTGTACCATGAATAATGGTCCGTTTTCACTCAAATTTTCAGATTATCTTTAATTGTACATCTAGCATTGAAGTCACTACCTTAGAACCACTATCTCTCATCTGAACAATGTTACCCAGTCCCTTTAAACAATATGGAAAGTTTTCCCTCCTGCTTCATATGAGAAAAAAAAGGATAATCAATATCCTTACTTTCATCTTTGATGAATTGATTTGTTTTAAGCATACTAGGTATAATATAACACGATTGACTTTTAATTTGAGCGAGGGAGGTAAATATTTGATGCGTTACTAACCTGTGATATATTACGTATCCACTTACAGCAGCGGATGTTTTTTTTTTTTTTTTTTTGGGGGGGGGGGGGCGATTTTTTTTAATGTTGATGGCCCGGGGGGGGGGGGTTACTCAGATTTGGTTTGGACGGGTTGTGTGGCTGAAGTGTGTAAACCCAAACTCATTTTTAAGGGTCATTTTGGCAAAAAATTGTTCACATTATTAGGGACTTCCATTCAAAATGTGTGTGGGGGGGGGGGGGGGGAGGTCTTTTCTGAAGAATTCCTACCCCCTCGTTATCTTATGGCGCGTCTAGAAAGCAAGTTCCATGCTCCTTTCAGAAAGATGTACCCGGAAGTTGTAGTGGCATAGGCTAAGTTGTGATCCTTTGTGTATAGCTTACACAGAATTTTGTTTTGGTACGCTCGAGGAGGGGGGGGGGGGGGGGGGTGGGATTACCCATTTATAAATTAGTCAGAAGCGGTGCTCAAATTAATGATATTGATAAATCTGTACGACTATCGGCGAGGACTTTGGATGAAAAAGCGAAATCGTTTTAAAAAGAATTTGCGGGACTTTGCATTTGGAATTTTCACTATAGCGAGATACGTTCCTGACTTTTAAATTTTTGACAAAAAAGTAACCCATTAGAGCGGCACATCCCCGTATACCGTATTAAGCGAGTACTCCCCCCCCCCCCACCCCCCCCCCCCCCGAGGTTGACGGGTCGCATCATATCTTATTGCATGCCCCGTGTGGTCTATGGGCTGCCAATAAGAATAATATTACTTAACTTAGTAGTAATAATAAGTAGAATAGCTTCATTTATATTGCACGCAAATTCATCCCAGAGAAAGCTCAAACAAAGTAAAATTAAATCCCTGGTTTTAGCCCTGTTGCCCTATTCAAAGGCGTTCAAACTATTCAAGGAATACATTTCTACCCGGTTACCATCTGCTACACCTGGATGAATAGTAGTTAATTTAGACTATGTCTTGCCAAAGTACATATTGCCTCGGCGGGACTCGAACATCAAACCATGTGATCCACAGTCCGGTGACGTATCCATTAGACCACGACACCTCTAAAGCAGAAGCAGGCCTAGGATAATATTATCTTAATTACCAGGGTTTAGTATAGCTGTGACACGAAGACTGAAGCCGATATCGCCCCTTGAGACATCCGTGGTAAACCTGATCCACATAGAGTGACCGGGTGTAGCGGGTTCACTGGAATAGTTATACCCAGTCAGTTTCTGAAGCTCCCAAGAACCAGGTTCATTGGGACCAGGCCCGTAACCAATGTCCAAGTAGTCGTAGTCCGTCTCTAGGGCCAGGTCTAGGATCTGTACCTGGAGGATGTGACCCTCTGGAGTCATGATTAACCAAGTGTGGTCGAGGTTCGAGTCGTAGTAGGATGGATAGCCGGGTGAAGATATGACGGTGGTTTTGTTCCCTTCAAGTCTTATCACAGTGATGCTGGTATCTGTGCAATGAATTGATAATAATGATGATAATAATAATAATAGTAATACAAATTATAACAATACAAATAATAAAATAATAATGATAATGATCATAAGAGTGATACAAAAATACAAATAATAGTAGTAATATTTTTAACCAAGGAAGCCGAGGCATTAACGGCGTTCTTCAAGAGAGTCCTGCATAATCATAGCAGATTTATTGGAAGGAAAAGTAGAAGGTACCAGACTAAGAGGGAAAACAATAACTAACTGGAAGGGGAACACCACGACATGGAGTGGAATTACAACGCGAGAGTCTACTAGGATAGCAGCCAACAGAGATGTGTGGACAAAATGTTGCAATCAGCATCCAAGCTGGGAGAAGATACCTTGATAGATATCTAGAATTGACAGACACCCCTTAACACCTGGGTGGAGATTGGCAAATGTGGATTTAATGGGCTGGGGTTTGAACCCTCAATCTTTGGATTGAAAGTTAAGTGAATGAACCTCCACACCACGATACGTCCACTAAAGACAGGATAGCTACGAATTGAAAATTGCATTTCATGGACTCTATACTCTAGCCGCAGCGCACCCATCCCATATCTAGGAAATGAAATGTAATGTACTTCAGAGCTTGAACTATTTTAATTAGGTCACTTTGAACAATACAAAACAAAAAAAAAGGTAACAATTTTTCTTTTAAATACTTAATTTGATAAATTAAATCTTATTCTGACAGTTTTGCTTTTTCACAGAGAAGATGATTTGATGTAGTGCACTTGCCAAATGTTTATTTGACTTCTAATTTTCAACGATCCTATCAAAATTATATTCAATGATTGAGATATTACTTTCATGAAGATTATGACTCATCCGGTATCGTATAAATTGTTAGCGATGCTATAAATCAATTACTGGAATTACTTACAACTTCTTTTCGCGACATTTCGCCAGTTTCTACCGGGTTCTTCAAGGCCTACTCCCCGTTCATGTCCGATATTACCTACGTACAATCATACTTATTTCCATCTTAGGATAGCAATAGTGTACGGACACCAGGAATCCATACCAACATGTACACTTACCAATGTTAATCTCACACAGTGATCCCGTGTACCCTTCGGGACACTCGCAAGAGAAATTTCCAAAATCATTGTTACAGGATCCTCCATTGTAGCAGGGGTTCTCATACCGACATTCATCGTTATCTGGGAGCGGCAAGTAAGGAAATGTAATATATATGGATTGGATAAAAGCATATTTGAAGTAGAGGAAAACGAGGAGAGACATTGCTAAAAGTTTGGAGGAGGATGTACCGTATTTACATATTTAACAAGAAAACATTGTTACCTGGGATCACTAAGTAAAGAAAGTTTGTTATGAACGGATTTGATAAAAGCATATCTAAAGGATAAATAAACGGGGAGAACGTCTCTAAACGTTTGGAAGAAGGGCAGACCACAGTCACAGATTTAACAAGTATTTTCATTGTTTTCAGGGAGATTCAACGTTCATCAAACAGTCCTTCTTGTTATAGGTTTACCTACAGATATTTTTAAGGGCCTTGTAGCTCTGTAAGTTGAATAAAACACCTAATATTTATTGTGTAATCCCATTAATTAGGCAATAATAAAATTGTCTTTTGCATAAAGAAAACGAAACTAAGGAATGACTTGATTTAATGTAATTTCTCCAAACAAAAAAATAAATGAATAATATTTTTATTATGCGACTGACTGGAAAGCTCCCCAGGAAATGGAGAATGTGCATACATTGTCTGTAGGCAAGCCTAAATTCGACAACAAACTTAGGTAATGATATATACATGTATATATACATGTATATATAAAAGTGCGAGAATTCTCAACTCTGACATGACAACGGGTGTTCCAGAATATGTAGGCGTGAAGAAAAAGGTCTAGGACCGTGAGACGTAGCTGTACTTTACAAGTTTATTACGAGCTTTCGGCTTGTGAGGCCTTGTATGCCTCTTATGCCTTGTAAGCCATGTATATTTGTTCATACAATGTATTTGTATTTGTATGTGTTTGCACTTCAGAACCTGAAGAAGGCCTCACAAGCCGAAAGCTCGTAAACTTGTAAAGTACAGCTACGTCTCACGTTCCTAGACCTTTTTCTTCACGCCTATATATATATATATATATATATATATATATGTAATGCGCTTAGAGACATCGCCGATGCATCAAGCACTATATAGACCCAGAATATTATTATTTTACACCTGGATTGAGAGTGGAAATCTATTAAAAAAATACTCAGTTTTTATATAGCGCAAATTACAATTAAGTCTCTAAGTGCTTCCAAACTTGGAGATTATTACCCCGGCTTTAGCTGTGCTGCCATTAAGGCGGTCTAGCATTTCAAGGAATTAACTCCTGCCAGGTACCCATTTACATCACCTGGGTTGAGTGTGGCAAATGTAGATGTCTTTCCAAAGGACATATCATAATAGCATATCCTTATTGCATGTCATGCTGCTGTCATGCAACAGTTATTAATTTCTGGTCAAGGGACGTTTGTCCCGGGTCGGGATTTGAACTCTCAACCCCCTTTATTGAAATACAAGCAAAAGAACCACTCAACCACGACACTTCCACATATATGACTGACCTTGAGTACAATCCTTTCCTTTGTATCCATCCAGGCAACTACATTGGTAACCATCTATGAGGTCCATGCAAGTGCCTCCATTTCGACAAGGATCTCTCTCGCATTCATTTAGATCTGTAGATAGAACAACATAGAACATGACATTTCGTTACTGAATTACATGAAGCAGTTATGATAACAAAATTATTAAGAAAGATCAAGTTAGGAAATTTGACTGTTGAACATCGGATAGGATTAAATCATAGTGGAGTCAATTTCAGGAAGTGTACACACAATTATGAGCATATAATGGTACTCTAAAATACCAAATGAGATCTAACACCCGCTAGTAAGTACTGTATTAAAATGTGCATTCGCCCCAGAATCATCTTTTATTTCATTGTTCTCTTAATAAAGAATCAGAACAGATTGATGGGATGTTTAAATATAATGTAGAATAATATACTTTCGTATTATGAATCTTACACGTTTTTTTGTTTGCACGTTTCTGATGAGTTTAACTTTTAAATGACTCGTTAATCAAATGTACATTTAAAACTATCAGGTCGTATAGTTATTTCTCATTGTATGATGTTTACATGATATAGTTTGGATGTTGGTTTATTCAAAAGGCAAGCCTGGATAAAGTACGTTTAATGATTCCCAAAATAAAATGTTCAAGAACCTGCTATTCGTTCAGCGAGTGCATACATGGCGAAACCCCTTCCGCTTGTCTGATTCCCTGTTTGGAATCTTATCCAGAGAGAGTTGATCGGTGAGACGACGAACCCCACAATGTCGTCATCAGCGGTGAGCGAATGCATGACGGGTTGCAGGATCGTTTGCCAGTGAGGACTGGTCCCGTAGCCTATCTCGATCAGGGTACCATCCTCGGATCCGAGATCAATATCAAAGATCAGGGCCAGGACCGTGTAATTGGTCGGGGCAACGATTCGCCATATGTCGTAAAAGTTGGCAGGGTAGTTGGCAGGGTAATTGGGGGAAGAGATCTGTACCGTGTTGGTAGGCATGTTGGCCATGACGGATATGACTGGATTATCATCTATACAGAGAGAGAGATAGAGATAGAAAGAGAGATAACAAATATAGATAGTTAGAGAGAGATAGAGGGAGAGAGAAAGAGATAAAGATAGAGAGAGAAGAAAATAACAAGTGTTTTAACAGTGCTGTTTTGGTTTAAAAAGGCGTCAGTGATAATTATTGGTTGAGTAATCGAGTGAATCGATTTCTGGGCACGGTTTCATTAACCTTGCTATGAATACCAACTGTCACAAGTCTACAACAAATTTACCCACGGCTTATACACAGCATTACATTCTGTATCTTAAATAACATCGCTATCCAGTGGTGGGAAAAGGAATACCTGTACTCTTTTGAGAAACATGTACTTGAGACACATTCCAAAGGGGATCTGTAGTTATGATCATTGTACTTCAAAGAATCAATATCAATAAGCTGTCAGCCAGACGCAAATGATGCCTTACATTTTCGATTAAAACTATTATGATGGTATATCTTTTATGACTACTGAGGTTATATTTCTTTTAAAATCACCATGATTATACATCCTTTTTACCTACGATTTAGAAGAAAACCATACAAAGTTAGAAGATGAAATATCCCGACAAGCTTTGAGAGTAAAAAAAACGAAAATATTCTGCAGGGGTTTAAATATTTACCTATTGGATCCACGGAGTTCACTTCAACCTCAAACCCGGCGTCAGTATATAAGTAGTCACTGACAAACCTCATCCACATGTGACGTCCAAGTGACGTCACAGACCTGCTGACGACATAACTCGTCATTCTCGCCAACTCGGTAGAACTTTGAGGAAACAGTCCATCGCCCACGTACAGATAATCGTAGTTGCTCTCTAGGAAAAGTTCAACGACGTCCAGCCTTACGCTGCGGCCGACTGGGGCCGATATCTTCCAGACGATGACGTCATTGGTGTCGTAGTTCATCGGGTAGTTCGGAGACGCGATGGATGTGGGAACGCCGTTGTCAAGGTCAACTTCGTATATCCCCGGTGAGTATGCTGATGGGAGAATAAAGTTAGTATCAAATCATTGTCATTTTCTCATTTATGACTGATGTTTCACAATTTTTCTTGAGTTGGTCGAGACTTAATTATTAACTGTCACATGAAAATCAAATTTAAATTGTAATAATATGATCTTATTATCATTCTAGACATTTTGATGATTCACATTAACAAAAAGAAAAAGTGATTTTGAAAGAAAACTGCTTGACCCCAAGCTTAATAATGGCATAATTTCTACAGATAAAAATTGAATGGTTTGAATCGTGAATTGATCTCCACGTGTTAAAAAAGACTAATTAGAAAGTTTATATAAACAGATTTCAAAAATAGACATCAGTATATTATTCTAACTTCCCGAGAATGAGCAAGTGGCAACTATTCAATCGCTTTCTTCCAAAATTTCGGTGTAGTCTGATCGTAAAGAGCGCGATGGCATAACAGCTTATACTTACCATTCGAAACCACAGCTGTAATAAAATCTTGGAACTGTGAGATTCGGGTATAGACACCCGGGAAGAGTGGTCTTGCGCATCCATATCCAAAGCTTGTTGCTCCGACAAGATGCCATCGACCGTCATCGCCCTCACAGGTCAAAGGCCCACCGCTGTCGCCCTGTCGCCATATGGTAAACATTATTATTGAAATTAAAGAATGTTTTCCTCCTCCCCTCCTTCTACTCTACTCCTTCTCACCCGAACCCCTTCTGCTCCTATTCCTTCTCGTCCCCTCCTCATCCCCTTCTTCCTCGTCACATGTATTGTCTTTGCCCTCCCCTTCTTCCTCGTTCTCTTCCTCCTCTACCCCTCATTTTCCTCCATCCTCTTCCTTCCTCCTTGGCACTTTGAAAATACATAGAAAATAGCCGTGTCTGCATTTGTCTCTCATTTGGAGTGTTTGTAAGTTGTTGCTGACTGTTCTCCTCCTCCTCCTCCCCCTGTCCTCCTCTCCACTTCCTCCTCATCGTACATTTCCTTCTTCAACATCTCCCGCCCCCTCCTCGTTCTTAGATCTCGACTATTCATGACCATCATAGGAGACTGTGCAAAATTATCCCTCTTTTTTAAACAAATTAAAGTAATTTGACATTTATTTACCTGACAGGTATCAATTATTCCTCGTTCGTACCCAGCACATATCATGTTATCCGTCAGTGTACCGTTGTAAGAAACGTCGGAATTGCACCTTTCTTGGTCCAGAAGGTTAACCACCGCTTTTTGTAAAGTCTCCGAAGGATCTGTATACATTTTTCATAAACTTAGCCTTCTTGATGATGCTGATGAGTAAATAAAATGACCCATGTTTCCATAATACGAAACTGTTTGTATTTATGTTGCATTATCTCTCAACAAAAGGTCGGTTACAAAAACAACTATAATGCTACGCCCCTTTGTTTCGACATGTCTAAGTTTCGTCACCATTATGTTTCGACACCTCAAGTTTCGTCACCCCTATGTTACGACATCCTTACTTTTCGACAACCCTATCTTTCGCAATCCCGCCGTTCAGACATTCCTATGTTACGTAACCGCTATGTTTCAACAACATTAAGTTTTCGACATCCCTATGTTTCGACAACCTATGTTTTGACAACCCTATATTTCGACATCCCTACGTTTCGACAACCCTATGTTTGAAATTTGTAAGTTACGTAACCCCCGTTTTTATACCCCTATTCTTCGTCATCCCTGTATTTTTCCATCCCTATGTTTCAGTTTACCCCCGCCCCCTCCCCCTACGTTGTATGGGTTCATCCATATGGTCCTCTTTTACCCCTACGTTCTGGTTTCACCCCTTAGTTCTGACCGCTCTTCTGTCTGCCGATACCTATATGTACTGATACTCCTATGTTTAAAAAATGCCAATATTCCGACACCCCTGTGCGCAGGTGCCCCTATTGTATATGGCATACGACACCCATCTGTTCCGACGACCCCATGTGTCGCCTTCTCTACAACACAGGCCACGCAAGCACTTGCTTAATTAACCAATTCTTATATGGGTCAGTTTACGCAAAACTTATCCATGGATGCAGTCACATACATATTGCTGGAACATAGGCTTGTTAGAACATAGGCTCATCAACGCTAAATATCAAAGATTAAAATACCGTACCTCCCCCTTCAGAGATAGCCCCCCAACCAGCGACGAGGCATCGACGATAATCACTCAGTTCATTTGACGATGAGGCTAGACATGCTGGCCTGACGTAATCACTGAAAGACACCGGCTCAGTCAGACGCAGTAGAGCGATGTCCGCGTCGGTGGTCTCGCCGTCGTAGTCAGGATGGATGATGATATCGGCCACTTCGGCATTCACTTCGTACTCGGACTCACCTGACAGCCGAAGTATTCCAAAGATCACCCGATCAAGATAGTATTGTCTAGGAGGAAAATATAAAAACGAAAGAGCAATTCAGGACCTATGACATAATTGCGATAAAACCATAATGCGCGTTGCACACGAGGCGTCATTGACTTCGTTATTATATGATAATCAAACCTAATACAAAAAAAACAATTGTTCGAGGGTACAGCCGTTGCGCACGATGCGTCACTTTGACAGCGTTATTCCTTTGTTTAAAGTGATGCTTGCATTTCCATAATTTGATTTAAAAAAAAAAAAAAAAAAAAAAAAAAAAAAAAATCGTTTTCATCGGCTGCCTGCCGTAGCAGCAAGCAGAATTGACAAATGACTTAACTCCGTTTTATTGACAATCAGCCATGCATGAAGTCTTTCGACTATATCTGATCGTCAACGAAACGGAGTTAAGTCTTTTGTCGATTACGTTTGTTGCTACGGCATGCAGCCAGTGAAAACAAATCCGTTTTTATAGTTTCCTTCCTTCAAATTGCTTTTAATCACTCATGCGTGAAATATGCATCATATGAGTTGCATCAGATGAAAGAGGAGGATCTAAGCTTTACAGATATGCGTCATTTATTAATTATAATTGTGATTAAGTTATGATAAAACATCGATAATTCTCGGTTTCATTTTCTGGGTCGCATTGTATATATGACATACCGTACATCTCCGTACACTGGGTAGGCTATGACTAATATTATATTAAAATGAGATTGGACAAAAATAAATAATTATTTTACCAAGACATTAAAAGAAAGAGATGCGAAGAAATTGGCAACAATAGTCAAATTTGACTAATTGCCATTATAATACCAAACGAAGAAGAAGAAGCAGCTTCGCTGTTTTGATTTTTAGCAGACACCGTAGTACGTTAGAAAACCTTAATTTTCCTACGAGACAAGTCGAAATTGAAGGCACCGATTTGTGCTTGTGAACTTGTCACAAATGATAGTAAAAATGCCGTTTTTAAAGCTAAAGATGACAGACAAATTTCCTCCGAGTCCAAACAGAAATTCGGACATAGGCTAGTTTGGTTTTAGTTTCCGATTGGTGAGTCTACATCCCATGTGTGAGTGAGCTGAGGCCATGCCGGTGCTCTACCGGGTACAGGTGAGCGTCGGCCGGAAGAATGCTACTGCATGCTAGCTAGGTGAAGTTGCATAAATCGAGACTTAAAAAAAAAAAAAAAAAAAAAAAATATCTTCCCTTCAAATTAGGAACGTAAGTTAACTTCAAATAGTAGATCCTATTCTTTATTTGCATTATGTTATTTATGTTGAGACACAGTGATGGTCTAAAACCACTAAAAAGTAGTATTTTGAGGACTCAAAACATCCTGTACCTGTCTGAAAGACGCACCCCAACTTTCGATTTTTCTGGCGGAAAAAAGTGCGTGTTATACACGGCGATTTACGGTAATGGAAAAAACAACAAACATAGTTACAGCAGTTGTACATGTGTCATTATCTGATGATAAAACGAACTACATAATCGTTTTTTTATACAAAGAACCCGCTCAACTTCAACAAAACGTTTAAGATATTCTTGAGTGAACCTAATGAAAACCGTTCTCCTTTCCATTGTGTAGAGAATATAAATTGTTTTTCATAAAAAATGAAAAGGTTAAAGCTACATTGTTTACCATCTAGAAAATCAAACAAAACAAGAATCGTTATTCAAATGCACTGCATTGTTAAGAAGAGAGCTTTGGGAGTCTTGAATAAATTAATGGGTAGAAGGGCGGTCCCAAAATAAGTGTGAAAATACTTTTGACAGAGGATAAGCAAAATGTACATAAATTAGAATCAGCCGAACCCGAAGTATAACAATATATGTTGACCCCAAGTATTAAATTCTGAATTGAAAATAAAAAAGCTTTGTGGAAAGCAACATTTGAAAGGGTAGAAGCATTATTTTCCAGTTTTGAACAGGATCACTTAAAATCGTAGTCCATTATATTTCAGGATCTTTTCAACAGAATAGCCGGGTAATAATTGCGGAGCGCCAGGAGTGTCAAGTCTGACAGAGATGAGCGCTATACCAGAACCCACTGTTGTTATTATAACATTCTTAAAAAACATCTAATGTATTAAATCCCTCTGGTTTTCTTTTAGCTTAAGGTAGATTAAGGACTGAGTAAAATTTGAAATGATGGTAATTATGAACCTCTGTTATTGAAATTGAAATTGACGATGTTAAAGCTGCAATGGTTTATCAATAAAAAACATGTTTATTATTCTTAAAAATGAATCGCGGCTAAAAGCCGAATTGAGAATTCTTTTACCTATCAAAAACACAAAATATGTACAGTACGCAATAACAAAAGAACATAATAATGAAATAATATGTATTCAACAAGACATTCGGGGAGTTTATTAAAACAAATATCACCAATACAGATGAACTTTCATGGAAGTATTAATGTTTATGGATGTGAGGTTAATATACAAATAATGCACTGCAGTGAGGGCATTAGTAAGAACTACCCACACAAGGTACCTTTGGAACAGTCTAACACGCCCGAGGCGATAGCCGAGGGTGTTTGGACTGTTTCAAAGGTAGTGAGTGTGGGTAATTTTACTTTTGCCCAAACAAAATGCTGTGTATTATTTGTTTTATAAAAGTATGGCGTGGATCCCGGCTATTTGATAAATCATCCTCATCTCAAAGTCCATACATTACTAATTGTAGGTCTACATCTGTGACTGATCTAGATCTAGTTTAGATCTATTTCTAGTTTTTTGACGATCAAAACATGATCATTGGCGATCATTGGCGATCATTGGCGATCAAAACATGATCGCCAATGACCGTCATTACCATAGGATAATGACCGGTAGTTTCGCGTTAGGCTAAATAAATGCATGTGACGTGTACGCTTTCACCTAATCATTTGATTTGGATCTACGTCATCATTGTATAAAGGGGGTATAGGACATAGGGATGTTGGTAAAGATGAGTGTCAGAACAGAGGGCCGTTATTGTATAATACTTACACGCAATGGGCAGCCGTGAGCACCCATTGTGAGCTAATCAAGGTAGCCCCGCATGCGAAAGTACCTCTATCGGACCCCTCGTCTACCCTCAAAGATCCAATCCAAGGGAATTCCCCTGGGCGTGCATTGATACCCCCAACAACTCTGGATTGGCCCAGCGAGTAGGCAGGGCGTGTCCCGCAGATACTGGTATCAAGCAGATCTGTGAAGAAATTAATTATGTTGCACAGGATATAAATTACAGTCAAGAGTCAAGGGTTATGCGAAACGACCTTTTTGCTTCGTAACTTACCGGTATTCTTAGAATAATTATTTGTCATAAATTCATAACTTTGCAGTTTCACCATATGGATAGTCCTGATAGAACTGTTTGGGTTTGAAAAGGGATAGAAAAGAAAGAGAGTGATGGCGATATTTTTATTTTTGTTTTGTCATGTGGAGAATTATTTGGTATTGCACGGAAAGAGGTAGATAAATTTATAAGAAAGTTCTTCTTTCGTGAGAGAAGTCCTGAGAAGGACTGGTGAATCAGGCTATGCGGAGTGAGATGGAGGCCTGATGAAATAATAATATGAGGCATTTCTATAGCGCCGTCTATCTAGAAATTCTATTCCGAGGCGCAATATTTTTTACCCCGGCTTTAGCCTAGCTGCCATTACAGCGCTCCAACATTTCAAGGAATTAATTCCTGCCAGGTACCCATTTACCTTACCTGGGTCGAGTGAAGCAAATGAAGATTAATGCCTTGCCAAAGGACATTAGTGCGGTGTCGGAAATCAAACCACGACCTTTGAATTTCAAGTCAAGTGCTTAAACCATCTGACTATGACACTTCTACACACTGTTGTTCCGAAGGGGATGACCGTTAGTCATCATAATTGGTATCGAAAAGATCTTTGAAGTAATGATGCTGAATACAATATAAATTACAGTCAAGGGTTGTACGAAACAACCTTATTCATCGTGTTGTTTAAAAGAATGCGTTCATGGTTCTTGGTGGACTGCATTATACTTGATATACTACGTCATATTTGAAATTAGACAGTCATGTCGCTCTGTCAGAAATTGGCCTAGCTCTTATATAGTGTTCTCTTTACGAAATGTAGAACTAGCCACTAGCCAGAACACTGACTTTTTAGAAATATATGTTTTGTTTGGAATGATCAGATTAAGAGAATGATGTCCCATATCCCCCCTAATATTGTCATTCCTATTCATTGAAAAAAACAAGTTCTAAACAGTTAGGGATATTTGATAACTTGTCTATTTTTAATGACAAAATAAAACATACTTCAAACAAAGATGGACCAGGAAGCTGTAATTAATGGAGATCCCGTCCAAGAGGCCCCTTTGAAGCCATCCGTGGCACCGCGCGTCTTTTGTTTCCCCTACCGTAATCCCCTTAATACCTCTCCGAGACCATACAGCTCCCTAGTGGCTCGAAGTCCTCCCGTTTCACCTACAGCCAAGGCCAGCGAACACGGCGGCTTATGCGTTGCCGGCCCGTACTTGGGGTGAAAAGTGGTGATGAATTGACGACTTCTAACCATCGTCCAACAAATGCGCAAACATATAACACAATTTCATTTAGTTCTTTAGGGAGATAAACCTTTGGACTACCTTCCTAGCTATAAACAAATTTCGGAACTTTTCGGAAAATGTCAATAATTAGATGAGAAAATCATGATGATGAAAACCTTACATTCGCTCCAACTCACGATTTCCTTGGTCGATTTTGCTGGTTAAAATGGTTCCGTCTTCAGTAGAGCTATCCGAGCACGAAAAAAGCATTTGATAACCAAAATAAAGTTTCATTGGTCATATGTCGGGAATTCTGTATTTCATATGTTATAGCTAAATACATCTTCACTGAACATGACCTAATTTGTCGGTACCACGCATGTCTTCAAAGCTCGATGCCTGCATATTTTTACGACCGAGTGAATAGAGAACTTCGGAAAGCAGACGGCGTTGCGTAACATTTCGTAATATTTGGAATACTAGAGGGGAACTGTGCATTGATAAGGACAGCTGTAGATGGATTTGATGGCTGGAGAGGGTTACATTTCTTTTTGTTGAGCCAAGTTAATCTTGAATATATTTTCCTCGGGAAATTCTTTCGAGACGGAGTCTCCATTCATTACAGCTTCCTGGATGGACATAACTCTCTTTCATTTTTTCTCGTTATTACTTGATAGGTGGCCGAGATTTTTTCGATGGTTTATTAGTAATCCTTCCTTATTCTATGTAGTGTGGCCTCCAAAACCTTTGAATGTTCAAAACAAAATTAGACATGATATTTAGATGTTGACCTTACCGCCTTCTGCAGCAAAACACATTCCTTCACCAGCATAGTCGTCTGTCAACTGAGAGCAGTCAAATGGCCATGGACGGTTGAGGGACTGCTCGAAGGGGTCTTGGCAGGCTTTGGTGATGGCGACACAATCCGAGTAGCACACCCTTTGGGCGGGGCCGTTATGGGCGCATTCCGGAAAGAGAAGGTTGCATGTCAGGCTCAAGAGATTTTCGTGACAGGACGAAATGCTGGATACCTGGATAATTAACAAAAATAGAATGAAACCATTTATGACTATGCAAAATATACCTCAGACCTAAAGGCCCGGTCACACAGAGGGGACGCATGGGGGACGCACGGCCAGCGCATTGGAAATTTGCAATTTGGGCCAGTGCGTTGTCGTTCGCTAGGCGTGCGTCATCATTCGTTACTCGTTCGTCGAGCGCGCTGGACCAACGCTGGACCAGCGCTATGCATTCGTCGTCATTCGCTGTGTGCGTCGGGTTTTTTTGAGCATGCTCAAAAGTGTGCGCGGAGCTCGACGCATGAATGTACACGCCAGACATGCGTGGAGCGCGCTAGACCAGCGCCATACATACGCGGAGCACACGCCCTGTATACTCACAGCGCGCTAGCTACAAACTGTGCATTTTTTGTCAGCTCGCTAGCTTTTCCAAAATCATGACAAAAGTTAGGCACACGGCCTTTTCCGATTTCCAATGCGCGGGCCGTGCGTCGTAGAACGCGGTGCATGCGTGGACCATTCGTCCAGCGCGCTAGCAACACGCTGTGCATTCGTGGAAGTTGTTATCATGTGCGCTCTGTGTACGGTCTGTATGCGCACTGTACCCTGTATGCGCTCAGCGCGCTAGCAACACGCTATGAATTTGGTGTCAGCTCGCTGTAGCTTTGACAAAAGTTGGGCGCACGACAACGCCACTGGCCAAAATTGCAAATTTCCAATGCGCTGGCCGTGCGTTCCCCATGCGTCCCCTCTGTGTGACTGGGCATTTAGGTCGGCCTAAAGCCTTTATTACAAAAGATTTTACAATTTCAATAAAGTGAACAATAGCCCACAGGCTATATAGTCTAATATTAGTATTTATATGAAAGGCATGAAAGGTATTTTATTACAAACATAATTGTTGTACACACTGTTAAAACAAGTATTAAAAAACTGCGGGTTAAAAAATTGTTGATTAAAAAACGCTCAACGTTGGTTAAAAATGTAGTGTTGATTAAAATTTACTTTTAATCTTGCGTTGGTTAAAAACAGTGTTGATCAAAATTATTCCTTTTTATCCTATGTTGGTTAAGTCTAAGTCGTTTGCAAAAATTGTAACCCAGCATGGATTAAAAACAAAATTCCGACAGTAATGAAAGCCCCCTTCCGGTTAAAGTTTAATCAATGTTGATTAAAGTACTGGTCACGTGACCCAACGGAACGATATCGAAGCGCGTACGTAGCTAGCGATCGCTCGACATACAAATAAAGTACATGCAAAGTACACGCAGTTTACGCGTGCGACAAAATTAACAATGGAGGTTGTCGCGAGGACCTGAGAAATGGGGGTTTGGACGGTCTTATCTCCGTGTTTTCAGGTAAGAAATTATTTTAATATTATCATCATCAATTCTAAGATTGTAAGGAAGAAGTGAAATAAGGTTCTTGCTCAAATCAAAAACGATTTGTGTCCCCTAGGCTGTACGTAGCTCAACCAACAAGTAGCATTTTTCTTACACCGTGCACCTGGCTAACGTAAGCACACACACACACTCATCAGTCTGCAAGAATCTTCAACCGTGAAGGATGCAGACCCAATTAAAGAAGGAGAAGTGTAGGCCTATTACGGATCACCTACCCAAATTGCATGCATGAATAATAATCTTATTTTTTAAATCTAATTGTATCTAATTGTTTGAAACAATTAAATATAAAATAAGATGTCATCATGAAGTGAAACGTCTTCATGCATGCAATTTGGGTAGGTCATCCGTTGCACTTACTGGCTGAGCTACAACCTACGGGCCGGGACACAAAGCGTTTTTAATTTGAGCAAGAACCTTATTTCACTTCTTCCTTCCAATCTTAGCATTGATGATAATCATATTAAACCATTTCTTATCTGCAAACACGAGGATAAGACCTCCAAACCCCCGTAAGTTTAACCAACAGTGGTTATAACTGTAACCAACAACCCACTAAAGTTTAACCAACATCGTGTGAATCAAAAAATAATTAACCTACAATGGTTACAATTTTAACCAACGACCCATGTAAGTTTAACCAACAACATGTGAATCAGCCCCGAACAAAGCATAAATAACCAACAAAAGATTAAAGTTTTAATCAACAAATGGTTAAAGTTTAATCAACACCATTTTAACCAACATTGAGCAATTTTTTTTAACCAATAATTGATTAAATTTTTTAATCAACCACAGGTTAAAGTTTTAATCAACAGGCTGTTGGTTAAAGTTTAACCAACGATTGTGTGATTCACCTGGTAATCCGTGGTTGATTAAAATTTTAACCAACTTGATTAAAAATTGTAATACTTGTTCTAACAGTGCATTCAGCTAGATGAGAGAGGTCAGGTTGTGTTTCATCAAGCAATTTGATCTCAAAATCAGTATTTAAAAAATTATATTACGGACATAGGGTTCTTGTATAGCGCTCGTGTCTCTTATACTCGACTATCATGAGGCTCCATTAACATTACCCCGGATTTATCATGCCTCTGTTATGGCGCTCTTCCATTTCAAGGAACTTAATTCCTTTAGAGTACCTATTTTCTTCACTTGGGTGGAGAGTGGCAAATGTAGATTGAAGTCTTGCCATATGACAGTAGTGCCGAGACAAGGATTAGTACTCCGTATCTTGTGTTACTTAGTCCATGGACTTATCCACTAGTCCACGAGATCCATGTAATGTTTTTTTCTAATCCTCTTTTTTTGTTGGGGGGGGGGGGGAATAAACTTACTATTTCTGTAAAGTTTCTCTCTGCGTCCTGTGCGTTTAGTGCCAAGCGATGTGGGAATAGGGTGGTGTTGTATGCCAGTTTCTCCCGGCAAACCTCTAGTTGTACTGGCTCACAAATCGCTTCAAGTCGAAACGAAAAATAGATTTTTAGAAGTCACAATATTTCGTATAATAATGTAGCATTGTCATCAGGTTAGATACGTTTCAGTCATCTGGGAGGCAAAACGTATATTTCAACGAATAAAATTTATAATTATGTCATATACCAAATCAGTATGTTTGCGTATATATTTATCTGTTATTAACATGTTGGTATAGGAAATGTCATTAATTTTTATAATGCCGACGCAAATATGTCAATATGAAATTTCAGCTTCGGCTGGTTTGGATATAGAAGGATATGAACTAAACATGTATTTTGATAGCATGAACAATCCTTCATTGCCGGATTGATTGGTTAATTTCGAAAACATAATCATTTTGTAATGCGTCAAACTAGGCGCCATATTGACAACGGTCATAGTTACATACTTCGAAGTTATCTTGTAGTTAAAGGGCGAGTCCACTCCAAAATTAAACTTACTTACAATAGAAGCAGCAGAGTCGGACAAACCAAGCAAAAAAGGTTTGATGTGTCCCCCAGCGTATAGTTAACCTTTAAAAATTGGTTGTTTCGTTCCCGTGTGAACCTTCTTCGTGGTAGTGCATCATTGTAAACAACTTCGAGGTTTTGCAAACTTACAGTGCGTCCCAGAAAAAACGAAATCGAGAATTATCGATGTTTTATCATAACTTAATCACAATTATAATTAACACATTAGATCCTCTTCTTTCATTTGATGATATTTTCACGCATGAGCGATTAAAAACAATTTAAAGAGAGGACACAAAAAAGTTATTTGGCGGGCAATATCTGAATTTGCATCAAGTCTTTTCGTCTTCTTTGTGCATGGCTGATCGTCAATGAAACGGAGTTAAGTCTTTGTCAACTCTGTTTGTTGCTACGGCAGGCATCCAGTTAAAACGAATTCGTTTAATCAAATTATGGAAATGCAAGCACTCATTTAAACAAACAAAACTTTGTTATTCCTGGCACATTTTTTCCTGATATAAAAGGGCAAAAATTGAACTTTCTAGAAATGTGATTTTCTTTTTGAAATTCAGATACCGCCCGCCAAATGACTTTTTGGTTTCCTCTCTTCAAATTGTTTTTAATCACTCACGCGTGAACAATGCATCAAATGAAAGAGGAGGATCTAAGCTTTGCAAATATGTGTCATTTATTAGTTATAATTGTAATTAAGTTATGATAAAACATCGATAATTTTCGGTTTCGTTTTTTTCTGGGACGCACTGTATAACAACGACAGTGCCTTGTGAACATAACTAATTTGTGTGACTTACGACATGAATCTTCGTCTGAGAAGTCCAGACAGTCGTTGAAGCCGTCGCATACTTGCGAGGGAGAAATGCAGAGCCCGCTTCTGCATTGAAACTCATCACCTTGGCAAACTGGAATTTCAAGTTAGGAGAGAATAATAGAGAGGAATAGCGCGTTAAGGTCTATAGAGATCGATGATGTAATGGCAATTGTAGACATAATTGTTTAAAGTCATACCCACCTTACCTATTTTTTGTTGTTGTAATATTATATGACTGTAGCCAACACATAATTATTGACGTATGTATGTACCCCACATTTTGTTTATTCTTTAAATTCGTAATATTCCACATTGTGCGTTTATTTTGTAAACTTTCTATTATCATTTATACAATATTCTTATAAAAAATGATATATTTAGTCTTAAAATACAGACATCTGTTCAATATCCTCGTATGTTTTAGTCTAGCATAATCCTACCCATAATGACATCTAAAATAATAGCAACAATTAGCCCATTATCACAAATATTGTTTATCGTCATAATAACTACCTGGTAGATCCACAGCAGTCAGGCGCGCATCAAATCCTCGATTTGTTTTTGAGACATCACTGGTAAATAAAATCCACATGGTATCACCAGGTGATCTTACTTCAGACGTGAAATTTGTAACAGTAAACCGGGCCAGTACGCCAGATCCGGGACCATCGGGACCAGATCCGAAACCGACGATGAGGTTATCATAGTAATATTCGAGGGAAACATCGTTGAAAGTGGCGACAACTCCGGAGTTCTCGGGTGCCTGTACCCGCCATAGGATGTTGAGGTTGTCGCCGTAGTTGCTCGGATAGTTAGGGGACGATATTTCGGTTTCCGAGTTACGAGAGAGAGAAATGGGGTAGATGTCGTCTGCATACAAATAAAAATTTAATTAGGGGGGGGGGGGGGAATGTAGTCTCTAAGCACTATAACACAATGCAAAGTTTGAGTGCAATTTCTGCCTGTAAGATATAATCATGTATTCAAATTTATATGAAATGTGCTGTATTTTTCATAAACAATGACTAGATACATAGAAAGTCCAATCTACAGCAAATCCACAATAGCGGTGAGCACGTCCTAATGTGCTCGTCTTAATGTGCATGTCTTAATTACCACTCCCGCCACTCATCCTCTCCAAGCGCTATAGTTCTCCTTAGAAGTGTAAGCTAAGAAAGATAACCAACATTCTTTTTCAAGACTACACCAACAGTCCTTTTCAGGACTACAAAACCCTCAAGAAAGATTATCGAGAGTCCTTTTTCAGGACTCCTCAATCCTCCCTCTCTCTCTCACATGGTGCACCCGCAAGCCTACTGTACGTCTTAATGTGTTATGATATAACTAATTTCTACGAACGTAGTACGCATTTCAAACTTCAAATCGGCAATACATTATTTTGAATGTTAAATTATCATTTAGTTTGAATTCCTTGTGTAACTTGTCCTCTTTCTTGTTTCAACTACATAATAGTTAAGGTGGAATAATACTAGTATAAGAATTATCTTACATGTATTCTGTGCAGATGTATACGGCAGAACACATACAGCCAAGAACCCAAACACGATGTACATTTTCCCCATCTCTCTTCGTGAAACTTCTCCACCTATTGAGGAAAATAAAAGAATGTTTGATTACTGTGTAAAAGTTTCTAATGTTTCATAGAGGTTGCCCGCGGGCATGCTGTAAAATGGTTACCGTATCAGTAAAGATGGTAGGAAAATCTTACAATATAATTTGTCATTTGTCAATATAAAATGATTGTCAATATAATTTGTTAGCGCTTTGAAACTTTAATGTTAAGCGCAATATACATTTTCGTATCACTATTATTATTATTATTAAGGAGGGTTCAGGAAAAGGCCACTTTCGATGCATGTTCTTTACGATTGGAAGATTGCTCTTTTTTGGAGTTGTACCTGAAAAGGAAAAAAAAATATTCAAAAAAATAAAAACATGAACAAAATTAAAATTGCTTCTAACTGCTAAATTACATTGACCTTTTAAAACAACACAATATTCATTAAACGCTCAGTAAAAAGAACATTCATGCGTATATCAACCTCCGTATAGATCTTTTTACTTCCCAATATGGTGTGTAAATATTAACTAAACGATACAGACATGTCTGTATTATTTAATGATGAATTCTTTGGTGTTTTAAACTTTTCTCAATCTCTGGTAATCTCGTTGCAGAGAATAATTGTAATTGATATTTGTCCCACTCTTTCCACTTTGATCGCCATCATATATTTAACTCTGCAGAAGAAGAAGGCTTTCTCTGTTTATGAAACCTTTTTTTCTTTTCAAATCAGGAGTTTGCCATTTAGATCATCAACTATCCAGCAATGGAGCCCCTTTGTGAAAACATGCGTTATTCTTCGTAAAGCCAGACAGCATTGGATTGGCAAGGCCTGTGCTAATACCAGTATTTAATATTTAACTCTGCTGAAGAAGAAGGCTTTCTCTTTTTGTGTACTCTTGGTGAAATCTTCTTTTCTTTTCAAATCAGGAGCTTGCCATTTAGATCATCAACGATCCAGCAATGGAGACCCCTTTGTGAAAACATACGTTATTCTTCGTAAAGCCAGACATCATTGGATTGGCAAGGCCATGTTTCGGTTCTGCATGGATATTTTGTGCGAACTGATTAATGTTCTCCAGTGGTACTGATGGGAATCTTTGGGCATTTATCACCGACCGTGATGTGACAGGATTGCAACGAAGCGAATAGTCGATGCTTAAGCCCCAGTCCTACGAATAATAATACCAATTATGCAATTCGTATTTATTTCATACACATCACATGAAAAAGTATAATTTTACATCGCCGGTGGGAAGGATATCAATACTCTAAAAAGCCCATGAATATCAGTGATTTAATTATTACTAACAATCAAAAAGATATATATTCGTATATCCAAAATGACTTGGGAATTTATTTAAAACACATAATTATTCGGCATTTAATGCCTGTAATTTTTACACAGAGTGCAATTGCGAAACGCATTCACTCAGAAAGCAAAGAACATTATTGAGACGAAATCTGATTAATACTGTAAAGCAAATGGCGGACTTTTTGGCTAAATCTTTCAAACATGTTTTAAGCAGTCATTAAAATGAAAAAGATTTACATTGAACATTTAGTCAACCACATTCTTGTAACTTTTAATAGACGGGACTAATTGTGAGGGGATGGGTCCGGCATTTATATTGGAAGGAGATATAAAGGCCTATATCAGACAAGCAAAGAACGGAACTTTCTCTTGGAGTACCATTTACACAGACTGTCATAAATAACATTTGATCCCTTTTGTTGATCTGGGAAGTGAGGGT
The DNA here is from genome assembly GCA_035222895.1 of Strongylocentrotus droebachiensis. Classification (NCBI taxonomy): domain Eukaryota; kingdom Metazoa; phylum Echinodermata; class Echinoidea; order Camarodonta; family Strongylocentrotidae; genus Strongylocentrotus; species Strongylocentrotus droebachiensis. The sequence goes on from JAVYIG010000209.1 coordinate 87,369, forward strand.
TTGTTCCGGACAGTTTACTCTAGTACTAAAGCCTGGCTTTGTTCGACAACTTACCATATATGCGACTGATGTGCGTACATATGATAAAGGGCATATATTTAGGGGAGAAAGGAGAGTGATATCAAGGAAGGAAGAGGAGGAGATTGTACGGTATAGCGTATTTTTTTAATCAACATTCTTTAACTGGTTCATACATTTAAATTGGGAATGGGGCCCGTGAGGAGGGTTTGGGTGAGAAAGGAATATAGAGAAGGAATAACGATTGAGTTAAAGAGGCAGGGTAGTGGGTTCTCCAGAACTTAACACCACTAGGGTATTTATCCAACATCATGTGTGTTGTCAAACACCATGCAGGATTAGCTTTCAGATTTATGACCAACAGGTCTTATGTAATGCTCTTCATTTTCAACCAAGCGCCCCTACATGGAATAGTCATATTCATGAATTCCCCTCAACTCTCTGAGAGACTGTGGATATTTCTTGATGGGACTACGGTTCTGCTGTGTGCAGACTTGTACACCCGTTAATTGTATTTCCAACAAATGGAAACTGACTACCATCTCCCTGTAAATACGTGTACACCATAATAGGTTTATCACGCATAAGCAGTTATATTACCATGTTATTCCGTGAGAGACCAACATTGCCGCTTGAAAGGACACTATAGCACGAAAAGGGGTGACCTTCTTTTAAGAAGGCAAACGAAAATTATTTTCCTACCAAACGATGATATGTAAAAAAATTCAAAACCTCTAGACACTGTCTACCTAAAATGACCTCTCTATATAATAAAGAGGATCATCATAAGGGCGTCGTATTGTTCTGTACGAGGCTTACCATAATACTGGAAAACAAACAATGTATTAGAACTGCCTTAAAATACGACAATAGACCCGTTATAGAGAGTAAGTTTTGTCTGTTCAGGGCGTTGTTGCGTGCGCCTGTAATTCAGCTAACAATGCAAGTTACAAACTGATTCAGCCAAGGACGCAGGTTTGAAACTATCTCGGATGGTGATCTTTAAAGGTCGGTCTCCAAGCGTAAACACATCAGATTGATACACGTCTGTAAAACCCCAATACGCACACACTGATCAGAGCCAGAAGGGCATTAAGTCTGTATAAAAGAATACGAGTTAACGCCCTTCTTGCTCCAAACAGATGTTGTTGTTAGATTATTTAAAGCAATTCAGTCAAAATTGACTAATTATGCCTTATGTACTTAGGATTTATAGGAGGAGGGTATTTATTGAAGATGTTTTTAGTATATCCAAACAAACCTGTAAGAGATAATGCATTTAAATGAGTGCAACGTCTCTCTTAGAGAATAGAAGAGAAGAGGAAGAGACATAGGGTGCGTTCAATCGAATTTTCGAAGCTAGAATCACAAACATGAATCACAATTCAAAACGCCGTTACAAAAAGCAAGGTCACTGCGGTTTGCGTTCAAGCGATTTTTCATCAACGCTGATTCTAGCTCATTGCGAGCCAAACCACTGCGCATCACACTGCGCAGTATGGCCCAGGAACTTCGGCGCGCGCTTTCTGGAATTGTTTACGGCCGACTGTCGACTGCTGTTTTGAGCATAGATCGCAATAATAAGACAAAGAATGAGAAGGTGATAGAAGGAAGAAACAAAGAATAACATAAGGAAAGACAGAAAGATAAAGTCGATAGAATGATTAAAACAAAGAATAACATAAGAGAAGGTGAAAGAAGGAAGAATCGAAGAATAACATAAGGAAAGACAGAAAGAGAGAGTGATAGAATGCTTAAAACAAAGAATTACATAAAAGGTGACAGAAGGAAAAAACAAAGCATAACATAAGAATAGAAGGAAGAAACAAAGAATAACAAAAGAGAAGGTAATAGAAGGAAAAAACAAAGCATAACATAAGAATAGAAGGAAGAAACAAAGAATAACAAAAGAGAAGGTAATAGAAGGAAAAAACAAAGCATAACATAAGAATAGAAGGAAGAAACAAAGAATAACAAAAGAGAAGGTAATAGAAGGAAAAAACAAAGCATAACATAAGAATAGAAGGAAGAAACAAAGAATAACAAAAGAGAAGGTAATAGAAGGAAAAAACAAAGAATAACATAAAAATAGAAGGAAGAAACAAAGAATAACAAAAGAGAAGGTAATAGAAGGAAAAAACAAAGCATAACATAAGAATAGAAGGAAGAAACAAAGAATAACAAAAGAGAAGGTAATAGAAGGAAAAAACAAAGAATAACATCAAAATAGAAGGAAGAAACAAAGAATAACATAAGGAAGAACAGAAAGAGAAAGTGATAGAATGATTAAAACAAAGAATAACATAAGAGAAGGTGAAAGAAGGAAGAATCAAAGAATAACATAAGGAAAGATAGAAAGAGAAAGTAACAGAATGATTAAAACAAAGAATAACATAAGAGAAAGTGATAGAATTATAAAAACAAAGAATAACATAAGAGAAGATGATAGAAGGAAGAAACAAAGAATAACATAAGGAAAGACAGAAAGAGAAATTGATAGAATGCTTAAAACAAAGAATTACATAAGAAAAGGTGATAGAAGGAAAAAACAAAGAATAACATAAGTATAGAAGGAAGAAACAAAGAATAACATAAGGAAAGACAGAAGGAGCAAATGATAGAATGATAAAAACAAAGAATAACATAAGAAAAGGTGATAGAAGGAAAAAAAACAAAGAATAACATAAGGAAAGACAGAAAGAGCAAATGATAGAATGATAAAACAAAGAATAACATATTAAGAAAAGGTGATAGAAGGAAACAAAACAAAGAATAACATAAGAATAGAAGAAAGAAACAAAGAATAACATAAGGAAAGACAGAAAGAGAAAATGATAGAAGGAAAAACAAGGAATAACATAACGGAACAGGCCACGATGGTATAGTGAACGCAAATTGCATGCAAAGCGGGCGCGCGGTTTTTCCCAAACCGGAAGAGGCTTCGTCATACAATCATGATTGAGAACTCCGTCCGTTCAATCGAATTTTAGCGACCGTGATTCTTTTGAATCATGATACAAAACGCATCTTTTTCAGCGTTTCATGTTTGTGTTTTCAAAGACGTTTATTTTTACGACCGACGAAAAATCGCTTGAACGCAATTGCGTTTTAAACTAAACGTCTTTAGAAACCGTGATTCTAGGGTGAAAAAGTGTCGATTAAACGCACCCATAATATAATAGAGAGAGAGAGAGAGAGAGACATACACACAATCACGCGCGCACACACACACATACACATACAGACAGAAAAAGAGAGAGAGGAAGAGAGAGGAAGAGAGATAGAGTATATACACAAACACACGCACGCACGCACGTACACGCACAAACATAACTAGAAATGCAATCGTGTCACAACGATGTGCGTGCAATGACGCCATGTTTCTACTCTCGGACTATCCAGAGCAATATGTAAGAAGTCTATAGCTTCTGTGATAGTGGAGATAGTTAGGGCGAAAGAAAGGTCACCAAAACGGCCCGAAACGGAAAAAATGGTGCCTGGACGGTCACGCATGAGGGTTTCCGGAGAACAAAGAATTCAGTGACCTTGAAGGAATGCTAGAGACTACGCCTACGAATTTTGAAGGGAATTGGAGTAGAGGAAGGGATCTCGAAATGGCTCGCAAGCACTGCGTGCAAAACCAATAGGACTTGGTGCATGATCAACATGTTGCGACGCGTGCTTTGGCACGAACGGCCGCCCATACTAACACAACCGAATAACAGTCTTTAAAATGACGTCATGGCCAAAACGTGTTATAATAGGGCGGAAACTCGGCGGAATTCGTATAGTGACCCTTGTTCAAATGCGATTTACTCACAATTTTCTGCGTGAACATATACCATACTTGGTATCATTCGAAAGGGCACTTCAGTGCGGTTAGTTTGAAACCATTGTCATCTGCGCAAAACATACTACACGCATCAAACGCGCTATTACGTAAAGCATAGCAAATTCATCATTTTTGGCGATAACTTTGCGCTGACGTTATTAAAATTTACCAAATTTGACAGACAGTTGTCACGTATATGGATACATGTGTCTGCCAAGTTTCAACGACGTAGGTATAAAGATCGCCATTTTAGAGCAAGTTGAAGTTATTTCTCAATTTTCTTGAAAATGGCGAATTTGGAGGGCAATTTTCTCAAATTTGGTCAGTGATAGGGTATATAATTTTGTATATGGCTGGAAAGGGCATATCTTTAAGTATCTAAATCCAAAAAAGGGTACGGGTTTGCAAAGCCATTATGGAGATACGGCCACAGAGAGAAAGCCAATTCCCAGAACTTTAGAGGGCGCTATTTATGTTTTGCAGAGCCATTGGAGCGTGAAATTTGGCATGGCTATGTGCAATTATGAGATAAAGATACTGTAAGATTTAATTACAAAACGGAATTTATATTAGAAAGTTATGACAGTTTTAGATTATTTAGGGGTCAATTTTTCAAGAATTTGAGAGATTGTTGACGGAGTCGGTTTCAGATTTGAATTTTGAGTATGAAGATGGCATTTTGAAGGGCAGATTATACGTCGCAGATTAAAGAGCATCTCTTAGACTATTTAGAGAAATTTGTTAGAAGTTTGTAGGATCTAAGATAGTGGAGATAGGAAGGAAGATAGAAAGGCTTTAAAATGGACCAGAAACAGACAAAATGGCGCCTGGACGTTTATGCATGAGTGATTTCAGAAAACGAAAAAGTAGGTGACCTGGATGAGATGCTAGAGATGATGCCTACGAAATTTTAAAGGAAATGGACATGATGAAGGCACCTAACTAGGAATAACAAGCACTATGTGCAAAACGAATGTGAATTCCGGACGATAAGGAATATACTAAGGAGAATATTAATGGGGCAGAATGTGAACGAAAACAAGGCAATGACGATTTCGTCATTGCAATTATATGTAGAGAGAGAGAGGGGGAAGGGGGGGGGGGGGGCATCAAGTGCTTTTAAATAAATGGTAAATGTAATCCTAAGAAGGTAAATAAGTTGTTTTTCATGCGTTTCTCTTTTAAGTCTTTACGAGGGAATAGGTCCTTATAATCCAATGCCAGTCAACCAACCGGGTCGGCGCAATCTTATCCAGACGTATTAAGATACATTCACCTCACAGGAGCATCAATACTAACAAGGCAACGTTATCCATGGATACTATGAAAGGTAGACATGAAGGCCTATAAAGGAGACCTCAGCTAAATAATAGACCCTACTCGATTTTTTTTTCAATGAGACTCAACTTCAGGACTGTAATCCTTTATTCGTTGCGGCACAACATCGAGAGAACATTCAAACCTCAGTGCCCGTTTCAGTTAGTTTTATACGGCTTATTTTCGTATTTCACATTGCACATTTTCAGATTGTTTAGCAATTATGTTTATAATAAGAAAGGTGTTTTAGATAAACCCAAGTATGTAAAATAAAGTCAATCAACTGATTTGTTTATATTCACTTGTAAATCAAAGACCAAGTTAAAGGGATAGTTGAGTTCTGTTTCCAGACCGCAAATGCCTTCAAAGTGCATGGTTATTGCTCTTATTCTTATCTTTGACATTTATAGTGCCTTTTTAGAACCTAAAATTGCTATGAAGGTAATTTTAGGCCCCAAAATGTGTGAAATTTAGCCAATACAATCATGCCAATTCAGCTCTACTTTCAAAAAAACATGGTGACCGTTAATTAATTATTTATTTAAAATAAACAATACATGAGCCGGCTAATTGTGGGTTATATAAGCAACACGAAAATGCCAACAAAAAAAAGCCAATACCGGCATTGGCTGAAATACGACGTAAAAAGCGTTATTTCGGTTTTTTTCAACGGTTATTTCAAATTTTTTCAAAATATCTAATATTTGTGGTGGTACACAAGTATTAGAAATCGTTATATTTCAGCCGTCTCTGAACCGATATTTATCAAACAAAGATGATTTTGTCATTTAAATATTATGTTCTTTCAAATTTGACACTCAGTTTTTCATTATCTCAAAAAAAAATATTTTGTGTAGCGCTCTCTGCAACAGAACTCAACTATCCCTTTAAGTAAATGTACCCAAAAGAAAAAACAAAGCTTGTTGGTTCACATGCCTTGCGGCTCCAATGGCCCTTGCTGGATCTGCAGACTGTGATCCTATATGTAAACAGTCTTTTCACCACAAAATCAGAAAATTTTGGCGGCTAGCATAATTAATGCGTATGATGTTGGTGGAGGGTAGCACGTACCCCCCCTCCCCCAACCCCCCCCCCCCCCGGCAAGTTTCCTTACTCAAATAGGGCGATCAGTGGCTATTACTAAACCCTATCTACGATAGTTCGATGCAACAACTTACATTGACTATCATAAAGTGTATATTTTGGCTCCCTCACTTCGCTCACTCGCACTGTTTGTAAATCGGGAAAAGATGTCAACTCTTCTCCCCGACCACGTACGACATGTCCGCAGCCTATGACGGCGACAAATCCGCAAAGGGTCTATTTTTGTGCAAAACTGAAACCGTTCAAGAATGAAAACTTTCTTGACTTCGAAAGATCCGTCGCATGCATTTTTACTTCAGTGTGACATTGCTGTTGTAGTTCTTACGAGTTACGCGTAACTAGGTCTATGAAAACAAACACCTAATTAGTGTCCGTTATGTTCTGTTATGATTAAAATAAAAAGACTCATGAGGCGCTACTGAATGCGTTGGTGAACCTCGGTCGAAAAAACTTTTTGTTTTTATGCACATGGTCTGATGATAGTCCAGCCATGAGGAAATTGTCGAATTACGTATCCATCATACTATATGATCATTTTCCTTTCTGTGTGTTGCATGACAACAAATTCGTACAATGTTTAATCAAGAAAAAGCGTTTTAATGGTCAAATTAATGGTGTGTACAAATTGACTCGGAAATATAGGAAGTTTGATTTATCAAAAACTCCAAAATAGAGAGTAATTCATACTTGTATGTCTCTTTGCGCCTTACATAATACTTGGTACTTGGTACTTGGTTGGGTAATCCCTTTGAGTGCTCACTCAGGAAGCTATACTGTGATGGTTTGTGAGGCGAGTAATTACAAGGAGTGTCATGAATTGCAGGATTGGTGTGTGGACAAAGCACTCGTTAATTTACATTAAAATATGCTAAGTCCAGTGATATCAAACTTTTAAATTTAAACAGTTTAATTATTTCAAACCCATAATAAAAATTATAACAAATTGAAAGGTCTATCTCTGATCAAACATAGGCCTATTTGGTAAAAAAAAGAAAAAAAGAAAGACTTTTTCCGTTCATTCAAATTTTAAGCACAGATGTGCCAAAGTTTGTGATTTTAGACAAAAATGCATTTTTCCACCGCCATACTAGCTTTAGCTTAGAGAAACCCAACTATATGTCCAATAATGGCTTCACTTACCCATTACCAGAAAGGGGTCAGTACCACCGAGCACGAGCCTGCGAATACACGGATCGCAGTGCACCAGCAAACGAGGTGGACATCCAGCATGCAGAAGGAGATACTGAGTAAATCAGTTCTGCATAGCCTCGACTGACTTAAAGATCAACGGCTGGACAAACGCGATTAACATGGAAAGTAGACAGGAACACTTTCGAGTCCATTTGTTGTTGTTGTTTTCCGACGCGTAGCAGTTAGTGAGACGTATCGATTCTGTTTATCTTCTAGTATTAATCCCGCTTTTGTTGACCCTTGAGTGTAGGATAGAGACCTATCTGGTTTTTTGTCTTTAATTTTCGTCTTTCTCTTTTTTCCTGCTTCATTTTTTTCTATTTCTCCTTTCTTTCTTTCTTTCTTTCTTTCTTTCTTTCTTTCTTCTTCTTCTTCTTCTTTTTCTTCTTCTTTAACTACTTTTTCTTCCCCTTTCCCCCGAGTTCCTCTCTCTCTCTCTCTCAAACACACACACCTACACACAAACACACACGCACACGCACACAAACACACACGCACATACACACCCACACACACACACACACTGTCTATCTCTCTCTCTCGTTCTTTCTCTCACTTTTCCCTCATGAGAAAGAATTGACTCAGAGGCGGACGTGTAGTAGAGATAGATTCCGGGATAGCTGAGGTGTGGTTTCAGTGCTCTGAATGCTTCGAGGCGGGAGTGCGGGGGGGGGGGGGGGGGGCTCACCTTTGTTTATATAGACAGTGTGTATTATTATACTATACATTGTAAATCCAAGCCCGCCCCCTTTCCTCTCCACCTGTCACTTTCACATATCTTAGGGTTAGGGTTAACGGCAGGATGAACTGCAGATCCCTTACAAAAATGTACCATGGTAACCATGGTACTTTTGTCCAAATTACCATCCACCATGGTAACCATGGTTATCATGGTACCAAAACAATGAAATACATTGTTTAATGACCCAATGTATTTCATTGTTTTGGTACCATGATATGCATGGTTACCGTGGTGGATGGTAATTTGGACAAAAGTACCATGGTTACCATGGTACATTTTTGTAAGGGATGTCAGCGTAGACTTGATCGTTCTTTGCGTCTAAAACGATGGTACTTATGCTGTATTTCATGAAGGACACCATACGGTGTGACATATATTTCTTACTCTCGTGTTTTATTTGCACTTCTATGCCTCTGTAATATGTTTGTATTATTTCTTGACTTTAATTACAACAGTGAACCCGTGTAATATATCTGGTCAACCACGCGGCCTTGAAAGTGGTGCTTTTCCCGATTCGCCTTTTTTCGAATCATCCTGCTACTCGGCGGCCTTTTGCAGCCTCTTTGGCCGCCTGAACGGTGACACAGCCTGGCTCGCGTACTCGTCCGACCAATACCCATGGATGCAGGTCCAATTTGAGTGCAGTTATATTGTAACGGTCGTATACTACTCAGGGTAGAAATAACGTTGGTCAGTGGGTGAGGTCATACACTTGTTCGTCTAGTTTTGACAACATGGCTTGGACTGATTATTTTAACGTTTACTCTGGATCAGTTGAGGTGAATGCAAAACTGCGGTTTCCTCATTTACATTAAAAAAAACTTAATCAGTGGTCTTTATGTTCAGAAATATACAGTGTAACTTCGTAAGAACTCCATTGGACTATGGAAAATGGATCGCTATAATACAACTTCTTTGTGCCAGGGCTGAAAAAAGGGAACAATTTTTTAAGTAACAATAAGTTTACATAGTGCCATATTTTTAGTTTTAGTTCTAAAACTTGGGAACAGGAAAGAGGGAAAAGGAACTTTTTATGGGAAAAATAAAAATAAAATTGCAATATACATGATAAAGGCCTTTGTTTATCTAACAAACTAATAAGTATTTTTCAAAATGAATTATGAGAAACAAGAATCACAACTTACGAAAATGACATCTTAGTTGATCCAGCCATGCAGATAGGGAAGTTCCGACCCACCCCGGGCGCAGGAGCTCGGATAGCTCTTCGCTATTTTAGACATTACTGTTCAGGATACTGACATATGGATATGGCCATGAGACGGGGAAAAAACGGAGAAAAAACCGATTGCCATGATAATCATAACTGGCTCTTCATAACCACAATGTGTGCAGTCAGCATTGCATTAATACACAGGCCGTGTAGAGTTATGGACTAACGATGAGCTTCATTAAGAATGAGTTTTTCTTTGCAATATTACTAAGATCATTCCCATTGAATGATAGCCATGTGACTCACACGCTTGCAAGGCCGATAGTTGGACGCTCTTTCCGGGTCCATCCAAAGACCAATCACGGTCTCCTGTATTGAGGATGGAACTATATGGGTATGGACCTCTAACTGATGTCATAGGTAAGTGCAGAGTAGGACTGTTAATACATGAGAAAGTTTACCACTGGTAAAAATGGCAAAAGTGACCTCTAAGTGATGCCATAAAGTAGGTGGAACGTAGGACTACTAGTCAAAATCAAAATACACGATAATTGTTATTTCGTTCAGAGGTCTAGGTACCATTTTCAAAAGACAGGAATTAAGGTAACTACACTTTTTTAGAGATTGTTTAAAATAATTTCTAACCCTGTTCAAATATCTGACCCCGCTCACTGTTCTCCAACCCACCCCTTCCTATATTCTGACCCTCTTTAATTCCACGATTCTGTTTTTTGGTCTCCGACACTTCTTTCTCTCCCCATGTCTGTGCTTTACCGTCATGTCTGCAAATTAACACCCACCGCCGCCCTTCCTTTCACTCTTTCTCTCCCCCTCCCATCCCGTACTATCTTTCCGCCTTTCTCTCTCTCATGCTCTCTCCATTCAACGCCCCCCTCTCTCTCTCTCTCTCTCTCTAACTCTCTGTCCCTCTTCCTCTATTTCAATTTCTCTCTCTCTGTCTCCGTCCCTCTCTTCCATCTCAATCTCTCTCCATCCCTTTCCTCTCCCCCTATGTCATCCATTTCTACCTTTCCGCCTTTCTCTCTCTCATGCTCTCTCCATTCAACGCCCCCCTGTCTCTCTCTCTCTAACTCTCTGTCCCTCTTCCTCTATTTCAATTTCTCTCTCTCTGTCTCCGTCCCTCTCTTCCATCTCAATCTCTCTCCATCCCTTTCCTCTCCCCCTATGTCATCCATTTCTACCTTTCCGCCTTTCTCTCTCTCATGCTCTCTCCATTCAACGCCCCCCTCTCTCTCTCTCTCTCTCTCTATAAACTCTCTGTCCCTCTTCCTCTATTTCAATTTCTCTCTCTCTGTCTCCGTCCCTCTCTTCCATCTCAATCTCTCTCCATCCCTTTCCTCTCCCCCTATGTCATCCATTTCTACCTTTCCGCCTTTCTCTCCCTCATGCTCTCTCCAGTCAACGCCCCCTCTCTCTCTCTAACTCTCTGCCCCTCTTCCTCTTTTTCAATTTCTCTCTCTCTCTCTCTCTCCGTCCCTCACTTCCATCTCAATGTGTCACTCTCTCTCCGTACCTTTCCTCTATTTCCATATATCTCTCTATCTCTCTCTTTTTCTCCATCCTTCATCTCTCCATCTCCCCTATCTTCATTTCTCTCTGTGAAGCATACTTTCTCCTTGATTTTAAACGTATAATAAATAATCCATGTTCAAATCAAATCTTGTTAAAGCCTCTCTAAAGTGTTAAGAGCCCCCAAAAATTGATGGCAAAAATTATCTTCAATTTTATAATGAAGACAGTGAAAGAGGATGTCAATTAACACTGACTTCTGCAAGGATTTTCAGGAAATTATCAAAATAGTTCATTACGAGTGATACCCCACCCCTTAATTCAAAGCAAGACCTAGCCTATCCGATAGGCGTCGGGCTGTAGTATACTAATCGCGTTTATGTAGAGAGTGTCATCGGCGCGGGCGTCAGCCCGAGCGCCTATCATCACTGGTCAACTCACACAGTTTTATTGCAATGACGAACCTTCGTCATTGCCTTGTTTTCGTTCACATTCTGCCCCATTAATATTCTCCTTATATTCCTCGTCAGAAAATCGCATTCGTTTTACACATGGTGCTTGTGATTCCTAGTTAGGTGCTTTCCTCATGTCCTTTTCATTTCAAATTTCATAGGCATAGTCTCTAGCATCTCATCAAGGTCACCTACTTTTTCGATTTTCGAAATCACTCATGCATAACCGTCCAGGCGCCATTTTGTCCGTTTCTGGTCCATTTTAAGGCCTTTCTATCTTCCTTCCTATCTCCACTATCCTAGATCCTACACATTTCTAACAAATTTCTCTAGATAGTCTAAGAGATGTTCTTTCATCTGCGACGTATAACCTGACCTTCAAAATGCCATCTTCGTACTCAAAATTCAAATCTGAAACTGACTGCGTCAAAAATCTCTCAAATTCTTAAAAAATGGACCCCTAAAAATCTAAAACTGCCATAACTTTCTCATATGAATTCCGTTTTGTGTTTAAATCTCACATTATCCTTATCTCATAATTGCACATAGCCATGCCAAATTTCATGCTCCAATGACTATGCAAAACATAAATAGCGCCCTCTAAAGTTCTGGGAATTGGCTTTCTCTCTGTGGCCGTATCTCCATAATGGCTTGGCAAACCCGTACCCTTTTTTGGATTTAGATACTTGAAGATAATATGCCCTTTCCAGCCATATTCAAAATTATATACCCTATAACTGACCAAATATGAGAAAATTGCCCTCCAAATTCGCCATTTTCAAGAAAATTGAGAAATAACTTCAACTTGCTCTAAACCGGCGATCTTTATACCTACATCAATGAAACTTGGCAGACACATGTATCCATATACGTGACAACTGTCTGCTAAGTTTGGTAAATTGTAATGCCCTATTCGCCAAGTTATCGCCAAAAATGATGAATTTACTATGCTTTACGTATTAGCGCGTTTGATGCGTGCAGTACGTTTTGCACAGATGACAATGGTGTCAAACTGACCGCACTGAAGTGCCCTTTCGAATGATACCAAGTATGGTATATGTTCACGCACAAAATTGTGAGTAAATCACATTTGAACAAGTACGAATTCCGCCGAGTTTCCATGACGTCATTTGTTAAGACTGTCATTCGGTTGTGTTAGTATGGGCGGCCGTTCGTGCCAAAGCACGCGTCGTAACATGTTCATCATGCACCAAGTCATATTGGTTTTGCACGCAGTGCTTGCGAGCCCTTTCTAGATCCCTTCCTCTACTCCAATTCCCTTCAAAATTCGTAGGCGTAGTCTCTAGCATTCCTTCAAGGTCACTAAATTCTTCGTTCTCCGGAAACCCTCATGCGTGACCGTCCAGGCACCAATTTTTCCGTTTCGGGCCGTTTTGGTGACCTTTCTTTCGCCCTAACTATCTTCACTATCACAGAAGCTACAGACTTCTTTCATATTGCTCTGGATAGTCCGAGAGTAGCTCCTTCGTTTGACACGTAGAAACATGGCGTCATTGCACGCACATCGTTGTGACACGATTGCATTTCTAGTTTTCTTTGTTTTCGTTGCTTCGTTCGTAGAAAATGTACGAACCCCCTGCAAAGCTCTTTTATGAATATTTATGAGGCATGGACCAAAATAGGCCAATGAGCGATGAGGAACCTGGAGATGATATTTGATTGGTTGAATCAAAGTGATCGATCACCAAATAAGGCTAGTCTTATGAATCATGCATGAAATACGCTCGTCACACATACGATACACATAATGAATAATGATGAGTTGACCAGTGATGATAGGCGCTCGGGCTGTCGCCCGCGCCGATGTCAGTCTCCATAACGCGATTAGTACACTTGCCATAGCCCGACGCCTATCGGATAGGCTAAGCAAGACCCTGACAGAGGTGGATTCTTTAAAGTATAAACTTGTGAAATATTGCTCCTCCCGAGGTCAAGGTCTGGACATGCGATCGATTAACCATCCATCTTTTTCTGAATAATAATTGAATACCAATGCCACTCCTTGTTTACTGTACAAAATCACATCACTGAGTAAAGGTGCAGCAAGTTAATTTGGGCTAAGTCATAATTATACTAAAGATATCAACTGCCTGTTGCTACGATAAATAAGTGAGCTACATTTTATTTGTAATGCTGTGTTACAAAATAGATAAACTAATGCATCAAATGAAAAATGGAAAATTGGACCCATCTTTACATAGTCAGTCCAAGACGATGTCATCTATTCACAGATCTCACATACATGTCGATCTCTATGTATATTTCAGATGTCTCAATTTTAAAACAGAGAATAAAATATTGGATGTAATAAATTAATTTTTGCAAGAAAAGACAAGACACTTTGAAGCAGAAGTGAGATTTTCAGAAGAAGATAATGAAGAAGAAAAGAAGAAGAAGAGGACGAAAAATAAAGAAGAAGATGAGGAAATAGACGAATAAGAAGAAGAAAAGATAGAAGTAGAAGAAGAAGAAGAAAAAGAAGAAGAAAGAAAAAGAAGTAGGAGGAAAAGGAGAAAAAGAAGAAGCAAGAACAACAATAAAAGCAAATAGCAGCAACAGCAGCCGCATGTATTAGCAGTATAGTTTTAGTAATAATGCTGATGCAGATAATGCTGATAATGATTAAGATGATAATGATAATAATAATAACAATGATAATAATGATAATGATGATGATGATGATAATGGTAATGATGATGGTGATGATGATTGGCTTTAGTTTTACTTTAAGTCTTGAGGCTTACCTTAAGGATTTAGGTAAAACTGAGACCTATCGCCTGTAATGTAAACTGTACTTTTTAACGATTTGCATTTCCCCTATCCAACTAATATATTATAATTGAGCACACAAAGAATTATACATAAAATATTATATCGCCACTTCTTTACCCATTAAGTTGCCTCATTCAATATTATTTAAACTGTACAATATATTAAATCATTTCATACCAAAAATTGTGATATTGTAATCATGAAACAATGGACAAAAACGCAATCAGCTGTTTATAATTGCTTTATTTTTTCCCAGAAAAGAAAAACAAGTAGTATTCAACAAATACAATTGAAAAGGCATAATTATGTGGAATATCAATACAAAGACAATACATTATTACGTAGTAATAACATCAATGATATCATTCCGTTTTGTATGGCGCATATCACATTACAATATTCCGTTTATATGCGCTTCCAAGTTCTAAGAAAACTACCTTGTAAAAGTATCCCGGCATTAGCTACGGCAACCGTTATAGGCTCATACTTATGTGTTCGAATGAAAGAATTTTACAAGGTAATACCCATTTATCAAGTATCAAGTATCAAGTATCAAGTTTATTTGTCTTCCAGAAAACACGTGTGACAAAATATAATAGAGTATAATCATAACAGTACAATGTAGAATAAAGAAAGACGAGGATACCCTGGTTGAAGGACAGCTTGTTAATATGTTAAGGCCCCCTCATATGATGTGACAAAGATAACTAATTCATGAATACAACAAATATGGAATATATAAAACTATTTACAAAATACTCTCAGAGAACAACTACCCACTTGCCATTGGTGTAGAGTGGCAAATGTAGATTTTATGTCCTGCCAAAGAGGACACAATGGAAGATACTCAAGTTCAACCACTTACAAGAATCATGGTTTTCTAGAGGGAGAGATGGCGCGCGATTTTCCGACGGCTCATTTTTCTGAAGGTTCGTAATTCCTAAGCTTCATAATTGGGAAATTAAACAAGGTTTATAATTCTGAAAATGAAATATACAGGGTTCATGATTCCAAAGATTACATATGGTTCTATACTTCTATCACCTTTCCGGAATCGTGTGCCCTCTTTCATTTTTCGGAATTACGAAACTTTGGAGCAACGAACCTTGGGAAAAACGAACCTTCGGAATGAATTTGAGGAATAACGAGCATTCTGAAATATGAACCTTCGTTAAAAAATTAAAAAAACGACATATAATCGTTTTCCTTATACATGAACCATGTTCATAGTATCAAGTATCAAGTATCAAGTTTGTTTGTCTTTCAGAAAAACACATGTGAAAAAATATAATAGAGTATAATCATAACAGTACAAAGTAGAATAAAGACGAGGAGACCTTGGTTGAAGCACAGCTTGTTATAAGTTAAGGCCCCCTCACAGTAGCGTTCGCAGGATTTTTCAAGGGGGGGGGGTTTAACATTTTTAAATCGGGCCGAAAATTTCGCAACGACTTAGCCAGCCGCTGAATAAGCGGGGGGGGGGGGGGGGGGGGGGGGGGGGGTAAGAGGACACTTTTTTGTTTAAGGTCTCGAAATTTTGAAAATTTGACATTTTGTTCCGTTTTAGGGGGGGGGGAGGTCACCTTTTTTAGGTCAGCCATTGGCATAATTTTTTTTTTTTTTTTTTTTTTAATTTAAAAACAAAATCACAAAGGAGGGGGGGTGTTCCAAAATACACACATACAAAAAAAACGAAGGAGGGGTTCAAACCCACAACCCCCCCTCCCCCCTGCGTACGCGCCTGCCCCTTCATGTGATGTGACAAAGATAACTGATTCATGAATACAACAACAAATATGGAATATATAAAACTATTTACAAAATACTCTCAGAGAACAACTACCCAACGATGCATCGACCACAGCATGGATGACTACAACAAGTATACCCGAAGATGCGCACATCCCCATCACACCGGGTGAGCTAACAAACTCACCGTGTGTTTAAAAATATGTATCATATGAGCAAAAATAAACCCACCCATGCGAGGGCGATCCAATATGGACAAACCCAGCTGACACCAAATCGAGACATCAATGAGTTATTGCTCTCTGAGTGCAGAGGTCAAGTAGGAATATATGAGAAGAAGAAAAAAAGAAAAGGGATCAAGGGGATTATGTCAAAGTCAAGAAATAACGAAAAATAGATCGAGAGTAGAGTTAAATATGGTACAGTACACAAAAAATAAAGTTTAATAACACATTTATGTGTCATCGACATACTTGTGAATATGAGCCTTCGTTAAAAAAAAAAAAAAAATGTAATCGTTTTCCTTATACATGTACCATGTTCATAGTAACGTCGATAGAGGCAAGTATTGATCAAATGCCTATTCAGAGGGTACATTGTACGCATCCGGCAAAGATTCGAACCCTCAACCTCCCGATTCAAAGTCAAGGACTTGAACCATGAACCATACACATTAAAATTGTTAAAGGAGAGAGTGTACATTCGCCACACTCTAATTTCAGATTACTCACTATAAATATGTTATAAAAATCAAATTTTCACCTGACTTTGACATAAAAACAAAACAACGAGTGCAGCACGAATGTATTAGACTACATAAAATAATATTATTTTTATATATGTTATAATTATTTCTCTATCACCACAAATATGAAACATTTAAAGTATAATTTCTATATAAGAGAATACAAACAAACAAAAAAGAAAGGGGAATTTGACGTGTTTGGAAACCAGCAGAGCTACAAAAGCAAAACTGTACACGGGCGTTTAGTAGGCCCCGGAATATATCATTATTTCATCTGATTTATTTCATCTATAAAAATGCACATATACCTTGTAAGGGATATGTAAAAAAAAAAAAAAAAAAAAAACATTTGGACTTTGATAGAAAATGTTGGTATTATCTCGTATATTTTCTATTAAATTCCAGATGTTTTGACATATTGACGGATTGTTGAGAGGATCAAACCCCATTACCGTAATAGAAAAAGCAATATGTTGTACTAATGTCAGTATTGAAGGGGAAAAAACCTGACCAAGTTTCATCATTGTAGCTCATGTGAATTGGGTAAACTAGTTTGATATGTTCTATTCAATGTCTATTATAACAAACAGCGTGAAAAAAAAATTATCATTCAAGTTATGGTTCAGTATTTTGAGCCAATTAGAGATCTGCCACATTGTCACGTGGTAAATAGAGAGGTTTAATATACACATGTATCCCGTTTCCCGTATTCAATATCTTTTTTATGACTTTGAAGAACAAATCTCTCCAATGAAGTAGATGCAAGGGGCACGATGTATACAACACAAAACGAAAGGGAGAAAGGGAAAGGAAAAGTGAAAAGAAGTAAATAAAGTCTCCTGCCTCGTTCCCCCTCGTAGGTAGCCTCGACAATTTATACTTCATCCATCTAATAAAATTACTCCAAATCCCAGTAATGCCAGAGGCCCCCGCTACACCACTGCCTTACTGAATTATTATATTCTTGTCTAGCTATCTCTTCGTGGTGCTATGTCTTGAGGGTATCGAGTCCATTTGTCTTGTCCTAACCTGAACGTTAGAGAAGAGAACAAGGTCACGTATCACAGGAGCCGATCTAACATCCATAGAAGATCTGTATCAGAAAAATGCCCTTTTTAAAGTAAAACAAATAATGCATGACCCCTCGCACCCACTGAATGAGTACTTCAATTATAACAGATCTGGAATACGCCTGTGCACACCACGAACACAACGTGCACGTTTCCGAAGATCCTTTATCCCCGACTCCATTCATCTTTTCAATGCCAAAGCAAATCGTGTTTGATTACTATGAACCTACCATGTAATGTATCAATATAAATGTATATGCCATGAATACTGCATCCAACTATCTACTAACATTTGAGCCAGTAACTACAATATATGTGTCATCAATAAACGTAACAATAATAACGATGCCGGTATTAATTATACTACTGAAAATGGTAATCGATAATAATAATAATAATAATAATAATAATAATATTAATAATAATAATAAATAATAATTCATGTATTTATTATCATTTTAAGATTTACTATGGAATAATCAATAAATATTAAATAATTTAGCTTCATATTTTGTAAAATGGAATCTGATATTATCTCTATAACCACCATATATACCGTGGCTTACTCACATATTATCTCATTCTCTATGTATGTTTATCATAATGTTTATGTTTATCATTGTCCTGTTATATTTCATGTATATATTTGTATTGTAATACTCTGTAACCAGTGGAAAACAAATTTCCTGTGAAGGACAATAAATTATTATACTTATACTATACTTATACAATAAAGATATGTACAAAATATAAAACGGTGCTTTCCACGCCTTGAAAATGATTTAAGTGATGTAGTCATCCTTGCACAGTCAACGCGAGAAAAATGGGACTTTGTGTGACATTTCTGTACAAAACGATGAGAGTGTAACTCGGAAAAATCAAGACTGAAACATTTTTGCGCAGACCAATTGTCACGAGCTTTTCGAAATTAGCCAGTGCTCACTCAAGCATAAAATGTTGTCAATATGTTTAGTGCTACCCGCTTGAAAAGACCCTCACCCATAATTAGGCATACACATCGCACACAAAATCGTACAGTGCTCTTGCCAAAAAATGTTGGTCTTAATTTTGAAATAGGTACTTCTGCAAATTATTTATATATATATAAATATAAAATTATATTTATATTCAGGGAAAAATTATGAGAGCTCGGTTAGCAGAGGTGTTGTGTTGTACTTGGTATTTCCGGACTGTGAACCATAACGTACGGGCTTCGAATGCCTATTGCTGGACAAATGTACTTAAGCAAGACATTTATCTACATTTGACCAAGGTCACAGTGTAGGAAGTGGATACCTGGTAGGATTTATTCCTTGATTGCACCGAGCGCCTATGTTTGCCGGAGCTAAAGAAGGGGTAAAACTATCCAAAGAGTATCCCTTAAGGGCGCATAGAGAGGTTCTATCATTATGTGATACACGATTTACAAGAAAGTAAAACTAATATTGTAAGTATGAGGGGGGAGACATACCTGTTTGACAGTAATCCCCTTTGAAGCCTTCAGGACAGAAGCACTGGAAACCTCCATCGATGTCTGAACACGTGCCTCCATTCTGACAAGGGTTACTCAGGCACCCGTTGATATCTGGAAAGTAGCATTGTAGCAAATTATTTATATATATAAATATATATTTATATTAAGGGAACAATTATGAGAGCTCGGTTAGCAGAGGAGTTGTGTTGTACTTGGTTTTTCCGGACTGTGAACCATAAGGTATGGGTTTCGAATGCCTATTGCTGGACAAATGTACTTAAGCAAGACATTTATCTACATTTCGTCCTTGTTTTGACCAAGGTGTAGGAAGTGGATAGCTGGCAGGATTCAGGATTTATTCCTTGAATGCACCGAGCGCCTATGTTTGCCAGAGCTAAAGAAGGGGTAATAGCATCCAAAGAGTATCCCTTAAGGGCGCATAGAGAGGTTCTATCATTATGTGATACGCGATTTACAAGTAAGGAAAACTAATATTGTAAGTATGAGGGGGAAGACATACCTGTTTGACAGTAATCCCCTTTGAAGCCTTCGGGACAGAAGCACTGGAAACTTCCATGGATGTCTGAAAATGTTCCTCCATTCTGGCAAGGGTTACTTTCTGGAAAGTAGCATTGTTCATTTAGTGAAAGTAATGAAAATATTGATATTCTTTCACCTCAAAATGGCTATGATATTGTCATCAGTTTTTGGTGATTTGGTGGAGAAAAGCAACAAATTTGCAAAATACCTCGTGGATTTTAAAACTTTATGAAGTGATGAAGATCAATTATGTTTTAGTTGTTTATCTTATTTGTTTATCAATTACCTGTCGTGCTTATTTCGTCAGAAAACTTCCCTTTTAAAACTATTTCAACGTATTTCGAGTTTAAAAGAGTTTTCCATGTTTGTTTTTATAGATTTGTAGTATTTTCCTCATTTCATCTTTCTTTATTTCTCAATTTCATTTGTTACTTTGTAACCCAATTTGGGAGGACATTGCCCTCTGACATTATGCCAGGCACTGCACCTATATTTATCAACAAGTGTCAGCATAATTAATGGCTTCAATGTCCCTGTACCTGGTAATCACCAGTGACTCACTCTCCCTTCCCAGAATTGGTATATAGTACCCTCTTTGTTTTATCCTGCCTCCCAAGAAGGATGAAAACAACCTCTTCTCTCTAACTTTCTTCACTAATACACTTCTCATAGTTCTTCGACGAAGTAACACGTCAATATGAGAATGTCACCTCTACCATCACAATTTGCTCAATGCATACACAAGGAGCAAATCCTTCTACAATTCTAACCTCCTTCATTTCTTTTGGAGAACTCTCTTCTGTGCCTATCACCTCTTGTATGGCACATTAACTCTTTCTCTGCCGTCTTAAAAGGACGGGCAGTCTTGCAGTGGAACGATTAAATCAGGACCCGACATGGCACCTGATTATCCACTGGAAGCTGCCATTTTCTTCGCTTCGGTAGCTCTTTTCACACACGAGCTCGATTCACTGTAGCTCGCCTGAACTTTCATCAACGAGTCCATCTCACTGCAGCTCTGATGATTTCACTTCAAAGTCCGGCTCATCGATCCAGCATCGAGCGACTCACTGCTTTTCACGATCACCACTATATACCGGCTTTGATGTCTACATTTCAACCTGGGCCTCCGACATCGAGCGACCCACTGCCTCGTCGTCGAGCGCCACATTTCTTCTCTTCTCTTCTCTTCTCTTCTCGCCCGAGCGCTACATTCATCATCATCATGAGCGTCGGCATCGACATCGCGTTCTTCCCGGCTCTTCAGCCACGTCAACGAAGTCGCGTTTCCATCATCAAGCCTCCGCACAATCATCGCGTGAGCCCCTTTCTTCGTTTCATCCGTCATCATCTTCATGGACTTTCGACGTCATTTCTACCATTGTCGGAGGGGGCTGATGTAGTATTTTCCTCATTTCATCTTTCTTTATTTCTCAATTTCATTTGTTACTTTGTAACCCAATTTGGGAGGACATTGCCCTCTGACATTATGCCAGGCACTGCACCTATATTTATCAACAAGTGTCAGCATAATTAATGGCTTCAATGTCCCTGTACCTGGTAATCACCAGTGACTCACTCTCCCTTCCCAGAATTGGTATATAGTACCCTCTTTGTTTTATCCTGCCTCCCAAGAAGGATGAAAACAACCTCTTCTCTCTAACTTTCTTCACTAATACACTTCTCATAGTTCTTCGACGAAGTAACAAGTCAATTCGAGAACGTCTACTTACTTTGTTCCGGCGTACACTGGGAACTTATCTATCTCCGGCACTTCATTTGGAGGATCATCTTTTCTCTATCATTCACCCAGAGATCAATCGCTTGTGCTAGCCAAGTTTAGTTTATCTGTGGTGAATTTGTAGTGAGCCATTTTGGAAAAGGTGCAATATTTGTGACTGTGTATATTATTTTGGAGGATTCATCCAACACGCATAAAGTCGGTAAGTGGCGATTGGTTTTATGTCATTTTTATCAACTCAGCGACCATTCCCGCTTCAGATTAATGAATAAGTCTATTAATGTTTAAATTATTAGAAAAAGATACATATATCTCACCTTCAGTCCTTTCTGCTGTTAGATTCACCAAGAATCCACTTCCCATAAGCGAACCGACCGCTCTACTAGAGTCCCCAGTATCCGACACAAATCTAAACCACAATTCTCGAGTGGGGGAGGTAATATCTTCAGGCAATTCACTTCCAGTCAACTCCACTAGGATTGTGGTCATTAAAGGACTCGAGCCGTAGCCCACGGCAAGCAAAGAACCGTCGGTGAGGTTAAAGAAGTCGAAACGCGCCCTGCACGCCGTGATCCTGAGGAGCCATTATCCGCCAAATCTCGTGCACGCTGTCCTTTGCACCAAGAGGAAAGTCTGGTGAGCGGAGCTGTTGGACTGTAAACTCGTTCACCAAGATTAGAGGATTATCATCTGTTACCAAAAAAAAAGGATAACACTAAATGTGGCAGAAATACAGGCATGTCTTTTCCTATAAAAAAAGACATACGAAAATAAATTGAGAAATTGTATGTTTGTTGTGAAATAATTTTAAGATCATCTGATCATTCTGAAGATTTTAAAATCCCTAGAATTTCACCATGACACGAAAACGATCTTATTACCTCTCGGATCCACAGCGTTCAGTGTTGCCATGAATCCAACGTCAGTCAGTCCGGAGTCACTCTTGAATTTGAGCCACATATGGCGATCATGTGACTTCACAGTTGTTTTTAACCCATAGCCCGTGAGCCTCGCAAGCTCTGTGTAACTCAATGGCGTCAGTCCATCGCCCACAAACAAGAAGTCGACGTTGAATTCGGTAGCGAAGTCGACGATGTCCAGCCTGACGCTGTGGTTGACAGGGGCCGATACCTGCCAGACGATGTTATCGCCGATGTCGTAGTAAGAAGGGTAGTTTGGAGAAGTGATGGTCACTGGGACGGCACGCTCAAGGGTGATTTCAATAACACCCGGTTTTATTGCTGAAAGAAATATAAATTTAACCAGAATACTTATGATTTGTTTTTGTTTAATCCAATGAATAACGCCAAAACATATTTTTGAGACCATAATTTCAAGACGGAAAATTGAACCTTGAAGTATGACTAATGTGAACTTATAATCGGAAGAATTCGGACTCCTATCGAAGGGCAGGTTGATGTGCTGGCCAGAGGGCCACTTCACTTCACAACTCCTGCTTCCAAACTGTGGAATAACCTACCGATCTCTTCGTAACCACCAATCTGTCAATACCTTCAAAAATGATTTCAAAACTTTACTTTTCTGTTAACAATATAACTGTAAAGCGCATTTGAACATGTATAATTATGAAAAATGCGCTATATAGATACATTATTATTATCATTATTATTCACGGTCAAAGGGGCCAGTTGATCAAATACAATAATGGGAACCAGAAGGCTTCAGAAAGCTACAATTGGCCAGTCGCACATACATTCCTTGGTTTAACCTTTAGCCGAAGTCCTCTCCATAAAATTCCAAAATATTTCTAGGAATCAACTCCTCATCAATTTCAATGGCATGTAGAAAATCATTGGATTTTGTAATACGCCATTGTAATGCAAGCACATTTCAGTAGGTGGTGGACAAAGGCTTTTAAAATTGCCGTGTATTGTTTTTTTTATGTTGTTGTTGTTGTTGTTGTTGAAATTCTTCCGATCATGATTCTACTACACAGGTGTACTCACCTCCTGAAACCACAGCTGTAATAAATGACTGGAACTGTGAGATTCGGGTGTAGACGCCGGGCAAGCCTAGTCCTGCGCATACTCCTCCAAAGCTTGTTGATCCGACCAGATGCCATCGACCATCATCACCCTCACAGGTCAAAGGCCCGCCGCTGTCTCCCTGATTTTTGTAATAATAAACACGAGATAATCAAATTGAATTGGATGACTTCCAAACTAAAAAAATATCCTACATAGGCAGGCACGTAGCGACGGGGGGGGGGGGGGGGGCGCACATGCCCCCAAAAAATTCCAAGATCGGTTGAACTTTTTTAGACCCCTTTTTTACCTCGATCGATTACATGTATGTGCCCCCCCCCCCCCCTAAACATCAAACTCTGGCTACGGGCCTGAACATAGGACCACACACATGTGTAGCTTTCGAAAAAGTACATGTATTCGAAACCTGGCAGTTTGATATATATTTAAGGGGTCTGTAAGTCAGTGTGTCCAAATTCTGAAACAAAGACAAAAAGGATATAAAATTGAAAATTACTGAGTAAAAAAAAATACCACGGCAGTCAGTGTCACCGTCATGAGGGAAACGGGAGTACAGCCCAAATAATCGGTCTAATGAAAATAAAATATGATGGGAGAGCAGAAAAGCAACTTGGGTAAAAGGTAATGACTCAATCCTATGCCCTTATCTCCTTCCATGCTGTCGTAGTACTGGAAATTCGAAGGTCATGGGTTTGACTCCCGGCAAGGCACTGATGTCCTTTTGACAAGGCATTAATCTACATCTGCCACTCCGTACCCAGGATTGAATGTGAACACTGTAGGAGCACGAAGCCTGTGTGATAGTTATTGCGTTATGCCCTCACGGTGACCCTGTGGTAGGAATACTCCCCAAAGAGTGGAGATGCTGCACATTTTGCGTATGAATGAATCCGGTGTCCGGGATAATAATATTTTTAAAGCGCTTAGACACGGTATTTTGTCTTAAGCACTATCCATGTATAAATCTAGATTTTTCATTATATTCATTTTTAGTAGTAGTAGTAGACGTGTAAGTAGTAGCAGTAGTAGTAGTAATAATAGTAGTAATAGTAGTAGTAGTAGTAGAAGTAGTAGTAGTAGTAGTAGTAGTAGTAGTAGAAGTAATAGTAGCATTCTATTCAAACCTCATAACAGTTGCCTATTGTGTCCGATACCGACGCCCCCATGACACCTGTGCCCCCCTCGCATGGTTAACACTCAGTATACGCCATAGATAGCAGTTACCTTACAAGTATCAATTCCACCTGGCTCATGTTCAGCACATATCATTTCTTCTGTCAGAGTCCCGTTGTAGGAAAGTTCAGAATTGCACCAGTCTTGGTCAAGAAGGGTCAATACTGCTTTTTTCAAGCTCTCTGTCAACGCTGCGAAATATTAAAGTAAATCATTGTTTACATATTCTGTAAGCAAACGAATTTCAAGTCAAATTATCATCAAACGTTTGAAACCATTTAAAGAGTTATAGAAAGGTAGAGTGGATTCAGCACTGCTATTTAGCATGATTTTTAATTTTTTAACCATCCAATAAATACATTAATTAATAATAATTAGGTGAATAAGGGTATCAAGTTAGGTGGATGAAATCATATTGGTTATAAGTTTTCAGATCTACGTGAAGAAGAACTACTGAAGGGCATGTTCAAAGCTTCCCTGTTTGAAAGAGGCCTTTTGGATATCACATTTCTTTCAATCAGATAACCTAGAGAATTGATTGGCTAAAGGTTTATTCATTATTGTTTGTCTGTTTAGTAGCACTGTCAGGATTTTTTGTTCATTACAGAGCAGTAGAGTCGCTGCGCTATATACATTAATGTAATTATTATTATCATTATCAATTATAAGTAAAGCAGTACATACGTGGGCCATCCAGTGTAGTTCCCCATCCAGTGACGAGGCAGCGACGATAGTCCTTGAGTTCATCCGAGGATTCCGCCAGACACGCGGGTCTAACGTAGTCACTGAATGTCACCGGTTCAGCAAGTCGTATCAGAGCGATGTCGTTGAAGAGTCAATAAGAGTCGTACTCGGGATGGACGAAAATATCAGCCACCTCAACCGCTACCTCGTTGTCGGAGTCATCCGTCAAGTGTGCGTTCCCAAAAACCACACGATCGACGTAGTAATCACTATAAATGATAGTGGATTTAAATCAGTGATTTTTACTAGGGCGAAATATAATCATGTATATCAAAAGGACATCTCAACGGAGCTGCATTTATTTGAGCATGATATATTATTATATATTAACTGTAGTTTCATACATGTACATCATGATTTCATTATATATTACAAACGTTGTATCTGCTATGTCTCACAGGGGAATTAACTAGCTCCTGATACATCAGACGTTATACGGTCATGTAAATGTAAGTCCCTAAATTAAACATAATTCTGTAACAACACTGAAGTGAAATCCCGTCATCTGGTAGTTATAGTCGGAGGGGGTCCGTCCTTCCGTAACAAATCTGGTTCCCGATCGATAACTTTAGTAATGTTTGACGGATTTTAATGAAATTTGATATGAAGGTACATGGTATCAAAACACAACCTAAGTTCGATTTCGGAGTATGTAGGTCAAAGTTCATAGCTCATTAAATATGCGAATCTGGTTTCCGTTCGATAACTTTAGGAATGTTTTACGGATTTTAATGAAATTTGATATGAAGGTACATGCATGAAAATACAGCCTAAGTTCGATTTCGGAGTATGTAGGTCAATGTTGAATGGTCATAACTCTATGCGAAAATACATAATTGTTATGCGAAAATGTGGTTAACTTCCTTGCCTAATAATATAATAGTATATTCTAATGGAGGTAACTTGTTCTGACGTATTAGGCCATTATACCCTGCAAAGGGGATGCTATGCTTTGGGTTAACTTTTTCTATTTATTTCATACATACATACAATTACTTTTCATATAGCGCAAAGTTCAATAAAATGTTGCTTAATGCCTTTTACATGATATTGTAATTGGGTTGATCTGTTCTAAAGAACGGATATATAATTGGGTGTACAGATATTGACTACAAGTGATACTTTATATATATATATCTTCATGACTATGATTATTTAGACGAAAACTCAGTGCATAATTTGTTTAGTTCTAGTACATGCACTCTAGAGGTAAACACGTTCGCTTCTATATAAATTAAACTAAGTAAATATCCATGGGAAGGTAAGGTGTCAATTTGCTTTCATTTCCACAGAGCAAACGATTTAATAGTGGCATCATACTTACACGCAGTGAGCGGCGGTAAGAACCCATTGAGAGTTGATCAGGGTAGACCCACACCAATGTCCTCCAAAATCCAATCCGTCGATGCGGATCGAGTGAACCAATCCAAGGGAATTCCCCTTGGCGTGCGTTGGTACCACCAAGAACCCTGTATTGGTCTGGTGCGTATGCAGGGCGTGTCCCGCATATGTTGGTATCGAAAATATCTGGGGGAGGGATAAAGTCGCAAGTCAGTGGCACAACGACGGGAAGGGAAGGGACATCCACCCAATTCGAATAGCACCCCTTTGCCTCCCCCAAAGCAAATGAAACAAAACAAAGCATAAATCGAAAATAAAATGAAAAGAGGAGGGAAAAGGATGCCCGAAGAAGATGATAGACCACCTTTGGATACCCTCCAATCCACCTCCTTTTTGGATGCTGATTTTCATTTTTCTCTAAAAACCCACTTGGCAGTAAGATCAGTGCCGCCATCCCCATCTTATAGCTACACGCCACTGTCACATGTGATGAATTCAATAGAACATGCTGACATCTTTTCTTCGGTTTTATGAACTATCATTTATAAACACTTAGTGCATCTTGTTAAGTCCAATCATATTCTTAACTCGATATCATCTACATGAATATGGCTGCATGGTCTTTACCTCCCGCAGGGCCAAAACAGCTCCCATCTTCCTCCTGTTCATCGGTAAACATGGAACAGTTGACGGGCCAAGGAGGGTCGAGGAGTTGCTCAAAGGATCAGTGACTGCCAAACAGTCGGAGTAGCACACCCGATGGGTGGGGCCGTTATGGGTGCATTCCGGATAGTAAACGGAGCACATGAAGGGGATCAGGTGATCATGGCACGATGATATAGTAGCTTCCTATGGTATAGTTTAGAAAGTATAAACTTTGAGGATTTCACGTCAGGATTGTCAAAGGCAATTGCAACGTAGATGTGTATGGTACATCAACAACGTCAGTGTAGCCAGCAGCTCTTGCAAGTGGTAGGGGTGGACCACACTTGTGCCGACAAATATAACATAAATTATGTATTTTCAGACAAACAATAAATATTACATCAAAAAAGATCTTCAACAATTTTCAGTCGTTACGTCTCTGAAATATACATTCTTCTGTGTGATTGTCCTTACTACCATGCATATCCCCTCGAAAAGAATCACTCACCCAAAAAACTAAATTATTTAATGCGTATTAACAAATATCAAATTCATTGGTTGATATGCAGGTCAATAATCGTAGTAAGGCAATGTTTTACTGAAGTTAAAACTAATTAATTAATCGTTCCTGGCATTATCTATGAAAATCATCAACAAGCTCGACATAACCCACCATTAATAAAGAATCAACTGAAAAATATTTTTAAAATTAAAGCATCGAAAAGACTCTCCGATGCTTAAAATTTCTGTAAAGCTTTCTGCCGCAGCGTCCGCTGTCTTTGCGTTCCAATTCGGGAAAAACGTCACACTGTAGGCCAGGTTCTGTCTACATTTCTCAAATTGAACTTGTTCGCAGTACGCTGGGTAGGAGAAAATAGATCAATGAAGGATGAAAAACAGCGATAACATGTCAGAGAAATCATGAACGCAGACAACATAGAGACACATTAACAGCAACAACAAAAAGAGACATCAAAATAATTCAACCGCTGAAGGTCATGAAAGGCTTAATGTGTTTGGGGAACTGGTAAACAAAAACTCAGGGAAGAAAATAAACCTCTCTCTAAAGTAAAAATCAAGAAGTATAAAACTCCCTCAATATATAGAGACAGGCGCGTACGCAGGGGGGGGGGGGAGTTTGGGGTTAAACCCCCCTCGAGTTTTTTATATGTGTATATTTTACGTATGTTTTTTGACAAAATTAAGGAAATGCAAATGTTATGTAACTACATGTATAACGATAGGAATTAATTGAGAAGCGAATGTAAACGTTAAATCCAAACTTACGACAGTATTCCTCATCTGAGAAATCGAGACAGTCGTTATTTCCGTCACACCTTGCCGATTCGCTGATACACAGTCCACTAGAACATTGCATTTGACTGCTGCTGCATTCTGTCATGAAGTATTTAAAGCATCGAATTATAGATAATCTCAATTAAAGTGAACAATTTGTTATCGTGTAGTTTAACTAATAAATTTTGAATAACAATGTAAGAAGAATAATAGCTACATTTATATTACACACTCATTCATCCCAGAGGAAGCTCAAGGCGCCTACAATGTTATAACCCTGGCTTTAGCCCAGTTGCCCTATTCAAAGTATTCAAGGAATAAATTTCTACCGAGTTGCCATTTACTATGTCTGGAAGGATATTAACAAAGGTAGATTAATGTCTTGCCAAAGGACATTAGTGCCTCGGCGGAACTCGAAACGCAAACCATATGATCCACAGTCCGGTGACGTATCCACAAGACCACGACACCTCTTAAGAAGCAGAACATATGGCTAATATGATCTTACCAGGGTTTGGTATAGCTGTGACACGAAGACTGAAGCCAATATCACCCCTTGAGACATCCGTGGTGAACCTGACCCACATAGACTGACCGGGTGTAGCGAGTTCACTGGAATAGTTAGACCCAGTCAGTTTCTGAAGCTCCCAAGAACCAGGTTCATTGGGACCAGGCCCAGAACCAATGTACAAGTAATCGTAGTCCGCCTCTAGGGTCAGGTTTAGGATCTGTATCTGGAGCATGTGACCTTCTGGAGCCGTGAGTACCCAAGTAAGGTCGAGGTTCGATTCGTAGTAGGATGGATAGCCGGGTGAAGGTATGACGATGGGTTCGTTCCATTCACTTTTTATCACAGTGATGCTGGTATCTGTGCAATGAATTCATAATAATATTAATAATAATAGTAATAGAAATAATAACGATGAAAATAATAAAATAATAATGAGATGGTATAAGAGTAATTAAAAAAGGGAATAATATCTTTCAACCAAGGAAGCCAAGGCATAAACGGTATTCTTCCTTAGAGCCCTGCAATTATTCTTATCCCAGCAATTGCCAGAATCGTGAAAGATTTTTCGAAGGAAAAGTAGAAGGTACCAGACTAAGAGGGAAAACAGTAAGTAACTAGAAGGGGAACTTTGCGACATGATGTGCAATGACGATGCGAGAGTATACCAAGATAGCAGAAAACATATATGTGTGGAAAAATGTTACAATCAGCCCCCAAGCTGAGAGAAGATATCTTGATAGATATATAGAATTGACAGACACCCGTTTACAGCTGGGCTGACATTGGCAAATGTGGAGTAATGGGCTGGTGTTTGAACCCTCAATACAAAAGAGTTAAGTGAAAGAACCTCTACACAACGATACATCCACTGAAGACTAGACAGCCAGGAATTGAAAATGCCATTTCATGAACTCTCTACTCTAGCCGCAGCGCACCCATCCCATCTCTAGGAAATAAAGTGTAATGTACTTCAGAACTTGAACGAGTTTAATTAGATCACTTTAAACCTTACAAAAATATGAAACCGTTACAAAATTTCCGAATTCATTGTAGCAGGTTCCTCCATTGTAGCAGCGGTTCTCGAACCGACATTCATTGTTATCTGGGAGCAGCAAGGAAGGAAAATTGATTTTGTTTGGACTGGATAAAAGCATAATTAAAGGTACTATGTCCCATTTGTAGCTCTGTAACTTAAGTGAAACGCCTAATAATCTGTTTGCAATCCCGCTAATTAGGCAAAATTGTCTCATGCATAAAGAAAAGGAAACTAAGGGATGACTAGATTCAATCGAATTCCGCCGCCCCCCCCCCCCCCCATGACAAAACATTTTAATAATATTTGTATTTACTTTTATATGAAATATGCTATTTTGTTCATAAACAATGACAAGATACATAGAAATTATTAAGTTCAATGTATACCAAACCCACAATAGCGAAGAGCACGTTTTAATGTGTATGTTATTAATCATTTCTACGAAGTACGCATTAATAACTTCAAATCAGCAATGCTTAAACATTTTATGAAAGATTATCATCTATTTTAAATTCCTTGTTGCAATTTGTACTCTATCTAGTTTCGACTACATGACATTTTGTAAGTTAAATATTAATGTGTCCAATTAAGAAACATTTTGACGACGAAATACTTATTCATTCAGCTATTTAGCGAATCTTTTTCCTTGGTCAGTTGAATTGGAATAATACTTGTATAAGAATTATCTTACCTGTATTTTCTGCAGATGTATATGGCAGAACAGAGACAGCCAAAAACCCAAACACGATGAACATTATCCCCATTTCTCTTCGTGAAACTTCTCCACCTATGAAAATAAAAGAATGTTTGATTATCGTGTAAAAGTTTCTAATGATTCATAGTACAGTGCGTCCCAGAAAAAACGAAACCGAGAATTATCGATGTTTTGATCATAAATTTAATAGTCACATTTATAATTAATAAATGACACATATTTGGAAATATCCTCCTCTTCCATTATTTTGATGCAACTCATATGATGCATAGTTCACGCGTGAGTGATTAAAATCAATTTGAAGAGAGGAAACCCAAAAGTCATTTGTACAAAAGACTTAACTCCGTTTCGTTGACAATCAGATATACATGCATTCTTTCGTCTACGACTGATTGTCAACGAAACGGAGTTAAGTCTTTTGATAATTCCGTTTGTTGCTACGGCAGGCAGCCAGTGGAAACGAATTCGTTTAATAAAATTATGGAAATGCAAGCACTACTTTAAACAAACAGAACTTTGTTATTACTAGCTCATTTTTTTCAATTCAGATACCGTCCGCCAAATGATTTTTTGGTTTCCTCTCTTCAAATTCATTTTAATCACTCATGCGTGCAATATGCATTATATGAGTTGAAATGAAAGAGGAGGATCTAAGATTTACAAATATGTGTCATTTATCAATTACAATTGTGATTAAGATATGATAAATCATCGATAGTTCTCGGTTTCGTTTTTTCTGGGACGCACTGTATAGTTGCGCAAGGGCATGCTGTAAAATGATTATCGTATTAGTGGAGTAATACGAATAATTTTATTAAGTAACTTGCCATAGAAGATAGGTCAGGAAAATCCCACTTCCGATTCATGTTCTCCACGATTGGAAAAGTGCCCTTCTTGGAGTTGCACCCCAAATGGAGACCAACAAAAACCGACAACAACAACGAAAAAAAAAATATATAAAAGATAACGCTACTTATCGCTAAATTACATTAATTGCCTAAACAACCATTAAAAACAATATAATATACGTTAAACGCTCAAGAAAAGAGGCATTCAGGCATATATTATAACTATTAACCTCCATATAGAACTTTTTCTCCCCAACTTGGTATATAAACTCCAAATAGTAACTAAACAATACAGAAATATCTGTTTGATGTAATGATGAATTCTTTGGCGTTTTAAGCTTTTCTCAATCTCTGGTAATCTCATTACGAAGAAAAATTGCAATCGATATTCCTCCCACTCTTTCCACTTCGATCGATACCAGATATTTAACTCTGCAGAAGAAGAAGGTTTTCAGTTTTGTTCTACCCTTGGTGAAACCTTGCTTTTTTTCATCAAATCTTGCCATTTAGATCATCAACTATCCAGCAATCGAGCCCCTTTTTGAGAAAACGTATGTTATTTTTCGTAAAGGCCCGGTCACACAGGAAGGACGCATGGGGAACGCACGGCCAGCGCATGGGAAATTTGCAATTTTGGCCAGTGCGTTGTCGTGCGCCCAACTTTTGTCGAAGCTACAGCGAGCTGACACCAAATGCATAGCGTGTTGCTAGCGCGCTGAGCGCATACAGGGCGCATACAGTGCGCATACAGACCGTACACAGAGCGCACATGATAACAACTTCCACGAATGCACAGCGTGTTGCTAGCGCGCTGGATGAATGGTCCACGCATGCACCGCGTTCTACGACGCACGGCCAGCGCATTGGAAATCGGAAAAGGCCGTGTGCCTAACTTTTGTCATGATTTTGGAAAAGCTAGCGAGCTGACAAAAAATGCACAGCGTGTAGCTAGCGCGCTGTGCGTATACAGGGCGTGTGCTCCGCGTATGTCTGGCGCTGGTCTAGCGCGCTCCACGCATGTCTGGCGTGCCTTTGGCGTGTACATTCATGCGTTGAGCTCCGCGCACACTTTTGAGCATGCTCAAAAAAAAACCGACGCACACAGCGAATGACGACGAATGCATAGCGCTAGTCCAGCGTTGGTCCAGCGCGCTCGACGAACGAGTAACGAATGATGACGCACGCCTAGCGAACGACAACGCACTGGCCAAAATTGCAAATTTCCCATGCGCTGGCCGTGCGTTCCCCATGCGTCCTCCCTGTGTGACCGGGCCTTAAAGCCTGACAGCATTGGATTGGCAAGGCCTGTACCTATACGGCCAGCACCTGTTTTGGTTCTGCATGGATATTTTTGCGAATTTACTCATGTTCTCCAGTGGTATTGATGGGATTCTTTGGGAGATTGGTAAAGGCCCAATCTCACTGAGCAGGGAATGCTTGCAAACGTAGCGAATTTGGGGTTTCGCCAGGGTTCGTAAAAGATGGCAAGAGAGTTTGCAAACAGTTTTCATTGTCGTAAACAGTTTTTCTTGTCGTAAAGAAATTTTAAACACGTTCAAAATTTCTTTGCGAATTTATTTTCCGCAAACAGTTGCGAGCGTTTGCAAAACAGTCGTAAGCCTTTGCAAACGGTTGTAAGACGGTGTCGCTGAAGTTCTTTTTGATTCGCCAATGCTAGCGACCACGTTACCATATGGTTCCTATATCAAAATCGATCCATTGCTAAAGGGCCTATCTCACTGAGCGGCGAATGCTTGCGAACGTAGCGAATTTGGGGTTTCGCCAGAGTTTGTAAAATGTTGTAAAAGGTTGCAAGAAAGATCGCAAACAGTTTTCTTTGTTGTAAACAGTTTTTCTTGTCGCAAAGAAATTTTGAACATGTTCAAAATTTCTTTGCGAATTTATTTTTCCGCAAACGTTTGCAAACAGTTGCAAGCGTTTGCAAAACAGTCGTAAGCCTTTGCAAACGGTTGTAAGACGGGGTCGCTCTTTGTTATCGCCAGTTCTCTATGTTTCACCAATGCTAGCGACAACGTCACCATTATGGTTCCTTTATAAAATCGACCCATTGGGTACAAGGAGTTAGCAAAAGGTCTCAAACGTTCGCAAATAGTGGCAAAGGATTGGCAAATAGTTGCTAATCTTCGCAAAAACTGTCGCTAGCATTTGCTTACAGTCGCTAATAGTCGCCAACAGTTTCCTTTGTTGTAAACAGTTTTTCTTGTCGCAAAGAAATTTTGAACATGTTCAAAATTTCTTTGCGAATTTATTTTTCCGCAAACAGTTGCAGGCGTTTGCAAAACAGTCGTTAGCGTTTGCAAAACAGTCGTAAGCCTTTGCAAACGGTTGTTAAACGGTTTTGCTCTTTGTTTTCGTCAGTTCTCTGTGTTTCGCCAAAGCTAGCGACCACGTTACCATATGGTTCCTTTATAAAATCGACCCATTGAGTACCAGTAGTTAGCAAAAGGTCTCAAACGTTCACAAATAGTGGCAAAGGATTGGCAAATAGTTGCTAATCTTCGCAAAAGTTGTCGCTAACATTTTTTTACAGTCGCTAATAGTCGCCAACTGCCTTTCGCAAACACTTTCGGAGACATTCGCTCAAATGTTGCTAATTGTCGCTAAACGTCACTTAACGTCGCTGATTTTCGCCAACATTCGTCAGAAAAGTTGGCGAATCCAAATTCGCAACGTTCGCAAG
Source organism: Strongylocentrotus droebachiensis (assembly GCA_035222895.1). Classification (NCBI taxonomy): domain Eukaryota; kingdom Metazoa; phylum Echinodermata; class Echinoidea; order Camarodonta; family Strongylocentrotidae; genus Strongylocentrotus; species Strongylocentrotus droebachiensis. The sequence goes on from JAVYIG010000209.1 coordinate 121,854, forward strand.
CATTCGCTGCTCAGTGAGATAGGCCCTTTACCAAGAGTTAGCAAAAGGTCCCAAACATTCACAATTAGTGGCAAAAAATTGGCAAATAGTTGCTAATCTTCGCAAAAACTGTCGCTAACATTTGCTTACAGTCGCTAATAGACACTAATTGCCTTTCGCAAACATTCTCTCAAAAGTCGTTATTTTTCGCCAACATTCGTCAGAAAAGTTGGCGAATCCAAAATTCGCTACCCTCGCAAGCATTCGCAGCTCAGTGAGATAGGGCCTGTAAGCGACCGTGATATGACAGGATTGCAATGGAGCGAATAGTCGATGCTTAAGCCCCAGTCCTATGAATAATGATACCAATTATTCAATTCGCATATATTTCATGAAAATAACATGAAGAAATATAATTTTACATCGCCAGTGGGAAGGATATGAATACTCTAAAAAGCCCATGAATTCAGATAATACCTAATATACAATATCACAATTAGCTGATGACGCTGTCCTTTTACTTAATTCCATTGAATCTGCTAACATTTCAGTTGAAGAAGTCAGAAGGTTTGGACATTTTGCTGGGCCAAGCTTAAATGTTATGAAAACAAATGCAATAGCAACGACACCTCAAATAGAATTCATAAAAGCATTAAGTTGGAATAATCCACTCAAGTATTTAGGTATATACCTAACTAGAAATTAAAAAATAATGTGAACGATTGAACTGGTCAGTGAAACTTGAAAAGGTTAAATCTATCCTAAACATCTGGAAGATAAGAAATGTAACCATTTATGGTAAAGTTGTTATAATTAAATCACTTATAATTTCATAATTTATGTATGTTGCTTCAGTATTACCCATTTTCTCACAAACTAATTGTTGACTTGAACAAATTGATTTATAATTTCCTTTGGAATTCAAAAAGAGACAAGATAAAGAGATCAGTCTTAATAAATACAACTGAAAATGCAAGCCTAAGAAAGTCTTGGATTCCAAGTTCCAATCCCTGCATTTAGCATGGTTATCAAAGTTCTTTGAAAATAACCAAGATACACCGTGGAAATGTATGTTTAAATTCTGGATTGGAGAAAATATGTCCGTTGTCATTGATTTTAAAATCAAACTGTTCTCGCAAAGATATTTTGATTTTATGTTCGAAACACAATCTACCTGAGTTTTATATTAATTGTCTCGTATGCTGGAGTGAACTTAAATATATTGACATTTTGTATGTCGAAGATGTTAGAAATGAAATGAAAATGAAGATAATAAACGAAAAATACCTGATTGATGGTGCAGATTCTAATTGTTCAAACACTAAAGATATAAACGTAATTATTACATATGCACAATATAAAATGTACTCATTTCAGAAAAAACTTACAACAGTCTTGCAATATGGCATGTTTTTTTTTTTTTATAAATAAACTGTGTTTGGATATTATTTCAGATGTTATATCAAATTCCCTTCAGCATTATACTCCTTGATTTTATCTGATTGTAAAGATTTCAAGATTTGAGGTGTAAAGTAAATGTATATCTTTGTTTGAATTATTTGTTGTTAAATATATTTTATACCCGAATAAATGCCTCTGAACAGGATTTTTTTTTTTTAAGTATTAGAAGAAAGGTTTTTTTACATAAACTCAAGTATATAAAATATATTCAATCAACTGATTTGTTTATATTCACTTGTAAATCAAAGACCAAGTTAAGTTAAGGAACCCACAAGAAAAAGCAAAGCTTGTTGGTTCACATGGCTTGAGGCTCCAAGGGCCCTATCCAAATTTCAAATGTACATTAAACAGGTTTATTACTCATAATAAAAATTTAAACAAAGTGGTAAAAAAATTAAAAATCTTTTTTTATTTTTTTATATTTTTACATCCTTTCAAATTTTTAGCACAAATGTGCCAAAGTTAGTGATTTTAGAAAAAAAAGTGCAATTTTCCAACTTTACCGCCAAACTATACAAGCTTTAGCTTAAAGAAACCCAACTGTATGTCCAACCATGGCTTATTCACTTACCCATAACCAGAAAGGGGTCAGTACAGTTGAGCAAGAGCCTGCGAATACACGAATCTCGATGGGTGCACCAGCAACCGAGGTGGACCAGCAACCGATGGGTGCACCAGCAACCGAGGTGGACATCCAACATGCAGAAGGAGAAACCGATGGAGTAAATCAGTTCTGCTGATAGCCACGACTGACTTCACACGGCTGGACAAACACGATTGGAAAGGACACACACACGCGCGCGCTCGCTCACACACGCACACACGCACACCACTCTAGTCTGCAAGCACAAACCCTGGTCAGTCGTAAAAGAGAGTCTGCACTATAAGACTAACATAGGCCATGTACTATAGCTGCTCCTGACACAACCAGTAGGTAGCTGGGCTAGGCTTCTCTCAAGGCACAACGATTTTTGATAAAGTGTCAAATTAGGGTCTGTGCTTGCGGACTAACACCACTCCCCCCCCCCACATACACATACACACACGCACACTCTCTCTCTTCTCTCTCTCTCTCTCTCTCTCTCACTGAGATATTTTTCCCTCATGGGAATGAACTACATCAGAGGCGGATCTAGCTGTAGTAGAGTCTAGATATATTACGGGATTTTCCACGAAGCACGCTGCACAAGGAGCTGAGGTGTGCACTGGTTTCAGTGATGCATGTCAATGCATCAAGGGGTGGGGGGGGGGGGGGTGGCGGGGGGCTTAATTAGGAGCGCGAGCATGCATTTTGAGGAGGCAGGAAATATGAATTAAACTCACCAGAAGAAGCAGAAGCAGAAAAATAATGATAACGATCACAGTAATAACAGTAATAATAATAGTAATGATAATAATAATAATATTAACAATAATGATGATAATAACAATGATAATAATAAGAAGAATAAGAATTTGGAATTCCATAAGGAGGAGAAGAAGAAGAAAATAAAGGTATGCCATTTCGACGGGGGGGGGGGGGGGGCTAATAATTGCCCCTAGCTGTTGCATGCGGCCATGAACAGTTTGAGGCTTGCGGGGGGGGGGGGAACACTCGCCTATAGTTGGTAGGCCTTTATTGCATGGCGCCGTATACGTTTTATCCATAACAAGGGAGGCTTAATTTCTGTCTCAAACATTTTTTTCCGGCCCGCATATATTTATGTTTTATTTTGTTAGGTGCATTATAAAGGTCAATGTTGCTATTCATAAGGACAACTATTCATAAGGTCCGCTATTCATAAGGTCCGTTATTCTGAAGGACCGCTATTCATAAGGACAGCTTTTCATAATTTGTGAAAAGGGTCATTATTTATAAGGTTCATTATTCATAAGGACCGCTATTCATAATCAGGGAAGAGGGTCGGTGTTCATAATATGACAAGAGGGTCGCTATTCATAATACAAAATCGGGGTCGTTATTCATAAGGGTTGCTATTCATAATAAGAGAAGAAGGTCGCTATTCATAATACGAGATGAGTTTCGCTATTCATATTAGGAGTAGAGGGTCGCTATTCATAACACAAAATGAGGATCACTATTCATAATGAGGAATGAGGGTCGCTATTAATAAGGGTCATTACTCATAATACGAAATGAGGTTCACTATTCATAATACGAAATGAGGGTCGCTATTCATAATACGAAATGAGGGTCGCTATTCATAATACGAAATGAGGGTCGCTATTCAATTTATATATTGTCTTACTGTCATTTCGTATATCTTTTTCTTGTTTTCCTTTTTATTTGAATAGAAAAAAGAGAAAGAAAGGAACAAATATTGTAAAAGTATTACCTGTAACATATATATATATATATATGAATTTATATGTATATGCTTTATTATTATTCAACCTCTCTTACAAGATGACCCCGACAATAAGACACTATTCCAAACTCGTGGGAGACAGTGAGTATGGGAAGACAATTTTAATGCTTTTTAAAATTATTGTATTATACTAGATTCCATAAAGATTAATAGGGTTAACATAAAAAATTAAAAAAAAACAATATATTCCTGTTCTCAATGTGTATGATGAATTGACAGGTATATTATGATGTGTGTTCTGTAATTATCTATCTTGTTTCATGACAACTTACATCAGCCTTAATTTTCGTTCTATTTGTTCCCTTTATTGTATTTTTCTTCTTATTATGGTGTGGCTATTTAAAGTAATTGATTATCTATATTTCATGGGTGAACCTTTAAGCATGTATATGTCGACTTGAATAACTAGTGCATGTATTTTCTGTGTTTGCTTTGAATTTACCATGTCTCGAATTAATTAAAGGTTAATTTTTCTTGAACCTGCATTCATATTTATGTTTACATACCGTATTTTTTCCTGAGTTTGTTCTGTATTTATCATTATATCCTGCCCCTTGTTGCTACGAGGGCTAGATATCACACTCCAAAATAAAAACGAAGACAAATTTCTCACGGCATCTTTTACTTTAATTGTGTTGCACTATATAGACCTTATCAGACCTCCTTTCCCATCACCATCACCATCACCATCACCTACACCCCAACAAATAAGAAAATAAATGTTTGATTCATATTCGGATTGCATTACCTCTTTGTACGATACATGACGCTAAAACCTTCAAGGTCCGAAAGTGTTCAAGCTCCCTATCCCCCAAAGTCTCAAACAAATCACAATTCTTAAGTGCCCCCCCTTCCTCTCACCCCTCTCCGGACAGTAAGTAGACTCGTGGTCCGGTCCAACCCCGCTATATAATTTGACGGTGTCCAAAAGTCCTACTAAAAGCTACTTTCTACAAAAACATATTATGAATAGCGACCCTCATTTCGTATTATGAATACCGAACCTCTACTCCTATTGTGAATAGCGACCCTCTACTCCTATTATGAATAGCGACCCTCATTTCTTATTATGAATATCGAACCCCTATTCCTATTATGAATAGCGACCCTCATTTCTTATTATGAATAGCGAACCCCTACTCTTATTATGAATAGCGACACCCTACTCCTATTATGAATAGCTACCATCATTTCGTATTACGAATGGTGACCCTATTATGAATAGCGACCCTCTATTCCTATTATGAATAGTGACCCTCATTTCGTATTATGAATAGCGAACCTCTACTCCTATTATGAATAGCGACTCTCTACTCCCATTATGAATAGCGACCCTTACTCTATATTATGAATAGCGACCCTCATTTCGTATGTTGAGTAGCGACCCTTTTTTGTTATTATGAATAGCGAACCTCTACTCCTATTATAAATAGCGACCCTCTACTCCTATTATGAACAGCGACCCTCATTTCCTATTATGAATAGCGAACCCCTCCTCCTATTATGAATAGCGACACTCTACTCCTATTATGAATAGCGACCCTCATTTCGTATTATGAATAGCGATACTCTGTTCTTATAATGAATAGCAAACCCCTACTCCTATTACGAATAGCGACACCCTACTCCTATTATGAATAGCGACCCTCCTTTCGTATTATGAATAGCGATCCTCTCTTTGTATTATGAATAGAGACCCTCATTTCGTATCATGAATGATGCGGTCCTTATGAGTAGTTACCCCTAATATAAATTATGAATAGCGACCCCCTTCTCGTATTTTGAACAGCGACCCCCATTTCGTATTATGAATAGCGGTCCTTATGATTAATGACACTCAATATGAATTATGAATAACGACCCTCATCTCACGTTATGAATAGCAGTCCTTATGATTAACGGTCCTTATTTCTTTATGAATAGTGACCCTCTTCTCCCATTATGAATAGCGGACCTGCAGGTATGGGAAGTTGCACGTTATGAATAACAAGGAGGTATATTTGTCTCCATACGTATTTAATTTGTATTTGGATGATGTATCTGTAAAATTGAATAACCGTGATACTGGCTGTTCTGTTGGTAGTACCAAAGTTAATCATTTAATGTATGCTTATGATGATTTTTTTTATTTTTAGTCCATCATCTGCAGGTTTACAGAGCTTGCTAAATGTTTGTTCTCAGTTTGGTATAGAAATTGATATGAAATGTAATGCGAAAAAGAATCACGTTATGATTGTGAATTGTAAAGAACATTGTAAGTTGGTATTTCCAGATTTGTATTTGTGTGGTGCTAAACTTGATGTTTGTAAAGAGGCTAAGTACCTAGGTCATTATTTAACTGAGGATCTGTGTGATGATAGAGATATATTTATTGACAGTTTCGTAAACATTATGCACAGGGTAACACATCATGCAGAAAGTTTCATATGTGCTATCGTAAAGTTAAGGTTGAATTAGTTCGACCTAATTGTACACCGTTATATACTACACATCTTTTGAGTAGGTATAAAGGTGGTATAAAAAGAGCAGTAGGCCTAAAAAGAAGCTCACGGTAGCCTATAATGATGCTATGAGGATGCTCTTACGAATACCTAAATGTGAATATACCTGTATGTCAAGCTGTTGTAAGAAATATAATTTTCAAGTTTATTCAGAGAATTGACTGACACTTCAGAAAATATGATTGTTAAAATGTTGGTTAACCCATTGCAAAGCAGTATAAGGGTCACCTCAGATTTGTGGAAGTTCAGGGCCCTGTTTCATGAAACTTGATATCAATAACAAGTTACAAGCTACTGTTATAAGCTACTGAAATCATGGCCGCATCTGATTGGCTGAGACCAAATTTGTCATAGAAATTTAGCATTTGTTATAGATAACAACTTTTATGAAACGGACCCCTGCAGTGGTTCAGGGGTCTCAGTCAAATATAAATACTGTAAGCATGCGTGACCAAGAAAATGCGTATAAAGAAGTGTTTATATATGATTGTTAGTTGGTTAAAAAACGTCAATTTTCAAGAAAAAGGGTAGTTTTCAAAATACTGCTGTACGCGTTTAGGGGTATTTTTCTAGATCCCGACTCCGAATTTAAAGCTGGTTATCTATAACCTTCGGTAACGGAAGCTTGCCAATGTCAAGAAACCACTATAATTTCCGTACCAGCATGTGAATAATTGCTTGTTTACGACCGGGGTTTACGACGACCCCGAAATGTAATCATTTTTTTTCGAAGCCAAGGACATTATGGTGGCTGTGCATTAAATCCAATGCCATTTGGAAGTGGAAGGTAGATGATATTGCTTCTAAACTGGAATAGATGTTTACATTGTGAATTTTACATCTGAAGCGCAATTTGATTTTCGTATATTTTGTACATTGTCTAGAACTTAAATGGATGGTAATCCCTATTACGCACTTCAAAATGCTCAAGGCCGGGGTTATACACTTTTACAATACTTGTTTAGGAGTACAATTTTGTGAATTACCCGTTTAGGGTGTGAGTTCAGGGAAAAAACCACGCGAAATCCTCATTTAGGGTGTATTTTGGCTTCAGAAGAAAACCTCGTATAGAGGATGTCTGGAAAACTGGCTTGTTGTCACAGTCGGCAGAGGTTGTTTAAAGTAGTTTATTTTTTATTTCTCTTGTATCTGTATGCATGTGTTTCCCTCTTATTTGTGTTCATTGTTTATATCCACACATTTCATTTCATTTCATTTCGTTTATTTCCGTTTCCAACAAAATAAATAAAGCTGGTGTCCCAGCTTCCGGGTCTTGCACCATAGTCATTTTACATCTGTATCTTGCTTGCTGGGTCATATCAGGAATGTCATAATAATATTTTGTCTACTGGAAGAAGGGTGAATTATATTGCTCCTTCTTCCAGTGTTTGTCAAGTCTGGCTTTAAATTAAAGGTAATACAAAATTTTGGTATGGGGTCATGAATTTGGTTCAAATGAATATATTGGAAGCATATACGATCCTACAATATTCAGTGATCGTTGTCGCGGTCGAAATCGACTCTAAAGTTATGAAATTGTAAATAATAAACATTTGATGTTGAATAGCTCCCTCTCAAGGTCAAGATATTAATTAAGCTATAAAACAATGCTTATTGACTAAAATCGACCGATTAGCTATTGTCGTTCGGAAATTATATACCACAACTACATACTCTGAGATTTTCATGGTCGCAGCTACCATTGTACGGCCGTAGGAGCTATTTGAAATTTATCAACATTTACGGGAGCACCGGTAAATCTTTATATTAAATTTTTCTCGAAAGCAGAAGTGTTTTAGGGGCTAAACTTTTTGGTGCTTTTAATACATCCACAGGGGCATCCAAATATATCAAAATTGTAAAGAATCACTACCTACCCAATTTTCAAAATTTCCCAATGTTTACCGAGGTTGCAGAATGCAGATTACTGAACTCAGGGAGGGAGTTCCAGTCGTTGAGGACCCTTGAATCAATTTAGTTCCCTTTTCAGGAACTGTACCGCATAGAATAGAGCTGTATATAACAACTCTATAATTATGCTTTACCCTCATGTGGATGCAGGCGTACGTTGATGATTACCATAGAAGTAGAGTAACTTAATTATGCATATTTTGGGGTTTGATTTAGCGATATCATCATGACGTCATCATAGTCTGTAAACCCTGGATCAACATCGCTGACCCATCGCTCTGGAGCTCACTTCGCCGAGGTGGAAGAAGAACTTTTAAGAACGCTGATGCCTGTCCATATTGAGTTTAATCATGCTATGGTGATAATCAATGAAGGAATTGCGACGACGTGATGGCTTCCATAGGGAATCATGATCAAGATAAGGGAAATGGTGGTGACGTCGAGCAAGTGGTAAGTGCGTGTAAAATAGTACTTGTAGTCCCATGCATAGAAAAGCACGTTGCACTTGGAGGTTACTTTAGTGTTTGTGCAAAAATAGTGCAAGTTCAAGTTGCAATCACACATAGCTGCATTACTATCCTGGCCATGTATTAAAAGCTGGGCTATTGATTCTCAACATTTCAAACACCACTGTACAAAACTCAACTGATTTCACTAAAAATCAGTAGAGGGGTCTAGAATCTAGGTCTAGGGTCTAGACTAGATTCTAGACTAGAGTAGCGGCTCCGGTGTGCGGCCGTCCAGTGGGAATTGCCGATTTTATTTTGTATGCAATTACTCACAGAATACTTCAATACCGTCAATAGAGAGTTCATATATTTAGTTATTAAATAGAAGGCACAAATAACGTAACTGACCCACAGCGTGGTCAGTACTGTCCACTTTAGAAGACGTAAAAGTTGCCCGGTTTGCGGCCGTGCGTAACCCGGTTTGCGGCACGCGTACGTCACAAAGCTTTATGCGCTACGTCACGATCAAAGCATATACCAAATTACTACGGGTAACCCAAATTCTCATGTTTATCTGTTGCTACGGTAAATTTTTGAAGTTTTAAATAATTTCACCTTTTTACTGAATGGATCATCCCATACGGGGGTACGTACTAGTAGAAACTATTGGGTCACAGCGGATACACACATCAGCACAGATACCATCATACACGATCCCGCATGTTATGTGTGTATTAACACCCCCCGCCGCAAACCAGAAAATCACGCAATTACGTGCCGGTTTGCGGTCACCCCATGCAAACCCCATGCAACTGGGCATGCGGTGGCACAATCAAAATATCTGCGATAGGAGACAGACCACAGCCATCATACTTCCACAAAAACATCAAATTTCACCTCCAATCGGACAAATATCGGACAAATAGAGCTACAATAATGATCTAGTCATGCCTCGATCTCTTAACTTAAAAGTAAGCACCTGCTGGAATTTTCATCGCCGACTGGTGCCGTAGATTTCCGACATCGCTGACGGATACTCCGTACCGACAAGAGCATCTGCTACGGACGTTTTCGGCAGCGCAGAACTTACCGGGGAATCCACGGTAGGTTTCAATGATTATTATCGAGTCATTTTTATTTTATTTTGAAAAGTGATACCCCTGGCCGCAAACCGGGCTATGCCGCAAACCGGAGACTCTACTCTAGTCTACTTCAGTTAGGCAAATTCATGCAAAAAAATAAATTCAAAAAATTGACTTGAAAACACATCAGACAATTAGTCTGAACCGAGTCAGGAGCAAATTTGAAGAAATTATATTTCTAAATGTTGTAAAACCAAAGATATAAGAAGAAAAGTGACCAAGTATCTGTACTAAAAATCGTACATGTAAAATTGGTTGTAGACATTCGACAGCTGAAAATGACGGTTGCATTACGTGCGTTCTCGAATCCAAAATCGTACCTCACACACACACTCTCGCCATACCGCGAATGGTCCCTCGTGGAGAGCTAGCCGGCTGAGAGTTTGCCAGCGATACCAACGCACCTTCGGAGCTCCGCAGCGCGCAATTTTAGCGGAACTCGAAAGGTTCGAGGTGGGAAGGTGGCGGGCTAGCTTTTTGCCAAAACAACACTAGATTGTCTGCTGGCAAAGTGAAAATAACTACGATCGAGAACATCGTCGGTTTCTTAACTTTTCAGTGAGATAATTCTGAATTCTAATTGAGACTATATAATAAATTAAATCGACAAAGAAACCTTGGTAGATCTCTTATAACTATACAAAAGCTTGTTTATTTCTTCATTTGACATTTGTTTTCGAGCCATTTTTTCGTGCGCGAGTCAATGCAAACTATGTATTACCAAACTTTCAACACGCAAGGAACGGGGAACACTCGCGGACCTCGTATCAAATTCGTTGCAAAAAAAATTTTCAAGGGTGATTTTGAAGCAGTGAAGAAAATTGGCGCTGCGATGCGCAGAAATATACTTGAAAGAAACTTAAAAAATTACACCTGAATTTTCAGAAAATCGTATTTGTATTACCGTACCTAGTTGTGAGTTGTTTATAACTCAGATTTTATGAAGATTTGTCAGAAAAAAATGTCAATTTTTTCCGTTTAGTGGTCATTTCTAGGCTAATATTTGAAAAGTTGCATCAGTAATGGGCCCAATGTTTCTCTTCTTGTACTCGCATGTTATTTCTACTTAGATTAAACATAGGATGGTTAGGGGTGTAGTGCCGGAGCGGAGATGTTTACTTACTGGGCCTAAATCTTAACTACGCAATATAAACGACTATAATACGGTTTTATCCTACCATTGGCTGGATACTATACTGCTTGAAGTCTGTCTCAAGAAGCACTTGAAGTGTTGCTCGTTGAGTGGAGCTCCACCGTCGCTTGTAGTAGTAGACAGAAGAGACAGAAGAGACAGGCAATCAACAGTGTTTGTCGCGTGCAGTCTCAGGTTCAATCTGATGTCCCCAGTATGGGACATAGCCAGGAAAACTATCTGCGAGTGCCGCCGAATGCGGTACTCGCGCATATATGCGCCCGAGCCATACGGGCTCGGGCTGAATCACTACATTATTCCCTACTTAATTAGTTTGAAGCCTACTTCTAACTTAAACTAAACTAAAACTAACTTAAAACTACTCCCGTACCGCAGTGCGGGGTCACGCCGTTCCCGCTGGCGGATGGGTCAAGGACCCTCCCTGCCAGCACCGGTGAAGTCTTGGCCTTTCCAGAGGGCGGGCGCCTTTATCATACCTAAAAATATACTGTATTCCAAAATTTGGTACCGGAAATATTATGAAAAATACATGTGTATAGAGACCCAATCCCATAGCCATAATAGTGCATGAAATATACGACTATATAATATAACTAGTCAATCCCATAGCCATAATGATGCATAAAATATACAACTATATAATATAACTAGTCAATCCCATAACCATAATGGTTTCCATTCTGGTTACAAACAGAAATATACCAGTTAACCCTTACCGTGCCGGTGTCACGTGTAAATGACAAAGAATAGCAGTCCTGGCACGGGCGTAAGGGATTAACCGGGGCATTACAGTCATAAAGAAACAGAAATATACCAGTTAACCCTTACCGTGCCGGTTATACATAATGACAAATTGCAAAACGTCTTGGCACGGGCATAAGGGATTAACCGGGGCATTACATTAAATTCCCAAGGTGAGCATGAGAGTGAGTGATCAACATAAACATAATGGCAATAAGTGTGCAGAAAAGGGGAAGAGCCCAATGGCTCCCCATTCCCCAAGTGCAGTTTGGATGGTACAATGTCCAGAAACTGGGCAGTCCCACATGAGAGCCAAACGGCTCCCTACAGGCAGTCCAAACGGTGCATATAAGAAGTATTAGAATGATAAAAGCAGATCACTGAAATCAGATGGAAAATGATATAGAAGGTGAAAACACTTCAACAAAATAAGATTACATTCTCTGGGCCACTCGGCCCCCGGGGGCACAATAGCCACTGCCGGCAAGTTCCTGATATCATTCAGGGCACCCAGGCCCACAACACCATCAAGCAGATCCAGAGGAATTACTCCGCCAAAACATAATCATATTCTGTAAACAAAAGTGAACTAAAATATATATAACAAACATGTTCTTTCCCCCGATCAAACATGATCCGAGGAATCCAAAATAGAACCGGCACCATGTCCTTGCGGACGAGCCGTTGTGAATGGCTTTGATAGTGAACCATAATATATATTTAAGGCAAATATGTTATTTTCCCCGATCAAACACGATCCAAGGAATCCAAAATGGGAGCCTGTGGGTGGGCTGGAAAAGGGAAAGGTCCTTACTCTGGAGCCCTGGACTCCCAACAACCTTGCATCTTACCCGCTTCCCACTAGAAGGAGGCACCACGGCCGTCCTTGCGACACTACCTCCTCCCCCCCGACACGACACTACCTCCTCCCCCCCGACAATAACATTAACTACCTGGACCAAGGGACCGACCGAAGAGTCAGGGGGGTCACTAACATTATTTACCTTGACAAAGGGACCGACCGAGGAGTCAGGCGGGTCACTAACATTATTTACCTCAGTATTCCCTGATTGTAGGCCTCTTGGTTTCCAGATCGGAGATCGGCCTCGCTCTCCGACCCCTCCAGGTTTTCCGGAACTTCAGCCACGGGAGATAGAGAGCAGGCATGGGACAGCATAGAAACCTCCAAAGACTTAACAGTCTTCAAGACTTCCGCCAACATACTATCCATGTTGTCCATGCGTGTCCTCAAACTGGCGAGTTCTTTCTTCACTCCACTCATGTCCACCTTCAGACTGCCTATGTCCTTCCCTTGAACCTCAAGAAGGGTGCTGACATTCCCCCGGTCCGCCGCCGGAGCCGGACGGGGAACATCTCGACCTGTGGAAACTGTTGGGGAACAATAGGGTTGCCTATGCCGATAAATTCCCGGCTCCTCAACTGTATCATAACTGTCCTTCCCCCGGTCCTCGACAGGAGCCGGACGGGGAACATCTCGACCTGTGGAAACTGTTGGGGATCGATAGGGTTGCCTATACCGATAAATTCCCGGCTCCTCAACTGTATCATAACTGACCGCCTCCTGATTGTACAGGCAAGTCTGCTGCACCTGCTGCCGAGGAGCTGGATATAAACGGCGGGGCTCGCTCCCGTACACAACACGCTGGGTGTGTTGTGCCCACCTGATGGCCTCCAGGGCCTCTTCAACGGACTTCGGGCGTTTATTCAGAGCGGTCAAACCCGCCGCCTTATCCGTACAACCCTGGCATAGCTGCAATACCATCTGAGTGCCGTCACCCCTTTGGTCAGACCCAAAAGCTTCACAAAACAAAGCCTGGAGCCGGTCGGACCACCCAAGGAGGGACTCCTCCGGGAGTTGGCGAGCCGTCCGAAACTCGGCTATGGCCTCCTCCGGAAATCGGGTAGCCCCAAACCGACGCCCCATCGCTGTCAACATCGGGTAATACGACTCGGTGCCCATATCCCGAAGATTGGAAAAACAATCCAACGCAGACCCTTCCAGACACCAGCCTAGAGCATCCAAACACTCCCTCGGACTCCACTGGCACGACGCAGCATAGCTTGTAAATTTCCTGAGAAAGGAATGCCAACTAGTCCTCCCATCGAAACTAAGCGACCTTGGCAGACGAGGGGGCCAATCTCGGCGCCCCTGCGGCCAGTAATCCCCCTGACCCCCTGGTGGGGATTCCCTAGAAGAGGGAGAGACATAACTATTACTTCGTGGGGGTTCCCTGGAAGGTAGACTGCCAACGTCCCTAAACCGGTAGTCGGCGGAGGGCTCGGCTGGTTGAGGCGAGCTCCTAGCCTGTGACTCAGCCGCAGACCCGGCTATAGGCCCAGCTGGGCCTCCACCCGTAGTTGGGGAAACGGGATCGGGACCCTGGACAGTCTGGGTTTGCTTAATCCCCTCCCCCTGTACCTGCTCCACGTTAACCTTCGCTGAAGCCATAACCGGCTTTAAATCAGCAACGATTAAATAGCCAAATGATAAAATTAAATACACAAACAATCCTTCGTTCTCGCTTACTTAATACTTAGTTTCCTAATAGCTTACTAAGTACCTGACAGGAAAATACTGAACCCTAAACCTCACCGAAAAACACCGTGGAATTATCTCCACGGTGAACAGCTTCAGCGAGCGGGCCAAAACTAAACCCTACTAAGTAACACTAAAGGACTACACTTAAACCGGCAACATACCTCACCGAAAAACACCGCGGAACTATCTCCACGGTATAATGCTCGGCGAGATGGCCGTACAATATTAGTAATGATGAAATGAAGGTGAAATTAAATACCACCCACGATTTAACCCCAAATCCACAGATATACAAAACAAGACTTGACAGTCAAAAATCCCACTTACTTGGGTACCTAGTCAATCCTTCAAGGAAAATACTTCTTGCTTACTTAGTTACTTAAAGGAAAATACTTGCTTACTTACTTAGTTTCTTACTTAGTTTCTTACAGGAAAGACCTATTGGCAATTGCCTACTTAATAACTTACTTAGTTTCTTTCATTATCTTACTTAGTTTCTTACTAAAAAATTCCTACCTAAACAACCCTATACCAATGGTATACCTCACCGAAAAACACCGCGGAATTATCTCCACGGTAATAATACTTCGGCGAGAGGGTTGAAACTAATTGAATTACTCCTAGATCTACTCACTAATTCTACCCCTACTTAAACAACCCTATACCCATAGTATACCTCACCGAAAAACACCGTGGAATTATCTCCACGGTAATAATACTTCGGCGAGAGGGTTGAAACTAGTCTAATTTGAGCCTACCCCTACTTACTAAGTTCTACTTGAACGACCCTATACCTCACCGAAAAAGAACACCGTGGAATTATCTCCACAGTATAAAACTCTGGCGAGAGGATCACAACTACAAAAAACGGCTGTACAACCAGTCTAGTGAGTAGAAAAAAATGAGCAAATTTAAGTACAAAAAATGACCGAAACCGATGTCAAAAATCGAAATACGGCCGTAAAAATACCAACGAGTCCCTAAAAAACTATCCTACAACCCTAAGCAGACAAGAAATGAAAAACTATGAGCTTATAAGGCTCTACGAAAAAAGTTCCAAAAATAAAAAAATCCTTCAACACACAAGTGAACGTATTCAAGATGGCGGCACGGACATGTGTGCGACCACAAAAAATTATCCCCAAAACACTGAAATGAGTACCCAAAAATCGGAATACAGCACTAAAAATACTCTACGAGTCCCTAAACTACTAATCTACAGCAATAATCAACCACTAATGGGGAAAAAACAAGCTTACAAGGCCTACGAACGAAATTACAAAAATAGAAAATCCCTTCAACACACAAGTGAACGCCGACAAGATGGCGGCTCAAACATGTGTGCGCTAAAAAAAAAAAACTTGCCCGAACAGGTCCGAAAAAGAGCGATCACGCCATTGTAGTGCCGGAGCGGAGATGTTTACTTACTGGGCCTAAATCTTAACTACGCAATATAAACGACTATAATACGGTTTTATCCTACCATTGGCTGGATACTATACTGCTTGAAGTCTGTCTCAAGAAGCACTTGAAGTGTTGCTCGTTGAGTGGAGCTCCACCGTCGCTTGTAGTAGTAGACAGAAGAGACAGAAGAGACAGGCAATCAACAGTGTTTGTCGCGTGCAGTCTCAGGTTCAATCTGATGTCCCCAGTATGGGACATAGCCAGGAAAACTATCTGCGAGTGCCGCCGAATGCGGTACTCGCGCATATATGCGCCCGAGCCATACGGGCTCGGGCTGAATCACTACAGGGGTAAGACCGGATAACATTATAAAAAAGATATATCCTTCCACCCTCCCATATCCAAGTTTTGGGCTGATTATTGCCGACCCACCGCAGCAAGGCCATTCAGATTTTCGTACGCGCACGAAGCGCCCTCTGGTGCTCCATGAATGTGCCTACTTCAGTGACAATTGATGACACCTAATAGCAGTAAAATACAATTTTTTCAACTTACCGACGGCGACGTTATTGTTAGAAAGAATAATTTAAAAATTAAAATCGAAGACTAAGTCTACTGTCAAACTTGTCGATCAGCCACATCGGCATGATTGTTTGCATTTGTGTATTATAAGTGTATTGACTATTCATGTTTGCAAATGCTGACTATTAAAGGTAATAAAAAGTTTTGGGAAATTTTGAAAAGTGGTCGGATAGTGATTCTTCACAAGTTTGATTTATTTGGATGCCCCTGTGGATGTATTATAAGCATTAGAAACTTTAGCCCCTAAAACATTTCTGATTTTAAGAAAAATTGAATATAAAAATTTACCGGTGCTCCCGGGTAAATTTTGATAAATTTCAAATAGCGCCTACGGTCGTACAATGGTAGTTGCGACCATGAAAATCTCAGAATATGTAGTTGTGATATATACAGTATATAATTTCCAAACGGGAATAGCTAATCGGTCGATTTTAGTCAAGAAACATTGTTCTATAGCTTCATTAATATCTTGACCTTGAGAGGGAGCTATACAACATAAAGAGTTTATTATTTACAATGTCATACCTTTAGACTTGTTTTCAACCGCGACAACAATCACTGAATATTGTAGGATCGCATATATGTTTCCTATATGTTCATTTGAACCAATTCATGACCCCATACCAAAACTTTGTATTACCTTTAACACGTAGACTCTAGACTGAATTTTTTTGTCTCTTCCGTTCGTTAGCCTCTGATTTGGCCATTGGGTAGGGTCGGCTCTATTTAGAGACAGAAGCCGACCATAGGGACTGCACACTACAGCAAAGCATAGAGAGTCAATGCTAATGCGTATTAGAAGTAAATACGACTTTTGCCTCAATAAAATATGATTTTCAAAAATTTATAATTTTTTGTGTGTGTGCCATTTTCAATGGCAAATTGCCCATTCTCTCCTGTAAATTATCCTACAAGCATCTCATATCGGCAATTTGGGGATCTTCATTAGTTCATCAAACACACCAGTCATGACGAAATAATGCATATTCAACCAATGGTCCATACAAAATTTTCTTCCTGTATGTAGGAACTTATGCAAATTGGCAACCCCCGCCCCCCCCCCAAAAAAAAACGCAGTTTCACAGTGAGAAAGTACTTTAATTAAATTTGCGATCAATGAGTTATCCCCCAAAACTTTATGAAAATAAATGCTTATACGGTTTTCTTGTTTTCATTTTCTTTTATGTGTGACAGGTGCTCGATGCAGCACAGGTGTACCTTCTCATGAAGGAAGAGTATCGCATCTCAAGGAATATCAGAGCATCATGGTTTCTCAAGAACATCAACAATATCATTTCAGTCAAGGAAGAACAGGAATTGGTAAAGTTTCATGAATGTTCATACTTCACAATCAGTCTCCTAATATCTCTGATGCAACCTCTTACAAGCGTAGAGTACTTTGCAGGCACAAACCCTTGCAAGTCGTAATGCATAACAGAGGGTCTGCACTAGGAGACTATGCAGAGACCGCACTCAATAAGTCCAAGCTAAAGTCGATCTTAGTCTTTGTGAAACACTCCCCTGTACTGTAGGTGCAATGACACAGCCAGAGACTTAAAATCGGTGCCTGCAGACTAAGACCCCGTTCTCACTCACTTTGAAAGTGGTCTTAGTTAGACCGCTCCAGAGGAACGGGTCTTGAGGAACGGTTTGCGAGCGTTCACACTCCGAGCAGTTTTTTATGGCTCAAACCGCTCCACGAGTCAAAGTGGTCTTGTTGCTATGGCAGCTCAGGTCAGCAGGTCAATTTTTTCGCACGCGGAATACAAACCGTATGTACCGTACTACATGTTTCGCACCGAAGGTCACTAGCTCACTTCCGTTCAAAGTACGCTTTCCGTTCACAATGCACGTTAGAGTGCTCCAAACCGCTCTTAATAAGACCCGCTCCTCAAGACCACCTCGGAAGGTGGTCTTCTGGAGCGGTCCAGAAGTCCACTTCCTGGACCACTTTGACCGTTCTCACTCACCTAAAAACCCCTCCTGAGGAACGGGTCTTAGTTAGAGCTCTCCAGAGCGCTCCAACGAAGTGAGTGAGAACGGGGTCTAAGAGTGGAGCATGCTAGGCTTCATGTTTCAGTAATCCCCCAAATCAACATCTGGACACAGTTGACAAGGATAACTGTGTTTGCAATTAGATTTATGTACTTGTAGCGGAAGGCGACCTCAAACTATTGATAATACTAGTCCTCAGAAATGGCAACAACCTATCATGTTACAATTCTTTGAAGCTTCCCCCCCCCCCCCCCAATTTGACTATACATGTATGTTAACAACATTTGTTTGTGTGTCTGTTTTTATGCCTCCGTTACGAAGTAGCCGGAGGCATTATGTTTTCGGGTTGTCCGTCCGTCCGTCCGTACGTCCGTACGTCCGTACGTCCCGTCCGTACGTCCGTACGTCCCGTTCTTGTGATCGCGTTATCTGAAGAACCGATTAATGGATTCTTGCCAAACTTCGGTCATGTATGTATCTTGCAGAGCCAATGAACTGATTAGATTTTGGGGTCACAAGGTCAAAGGTCAAAGGTCACAGGGCTCATTATGTATGCAAAAACAGCTCGTGATCGCGTTACCTGAAGAACCGATTGATGGATTCCTGCCAAACTTTGGTCATGTATGCATCTTACAGAGCCTATGAACTGATTAGATTTTGGGGTCACAAGGTCAAAGGTCAAAGGTCACAGAGCTCATTATGTATGCCAGAACAGCTCGTGATCGCGTTATCTGAAGAACCGATTGATGGATTCTTGCCAAACTTTGGTCATGTATGTATCTTGCAGAGCCGATGAACTGATTAGATTTTGGGGTCACGAGGTCAAAGGTCACAGGGCTCATTATGTATGCAAAAACAGCTTGTGATCGCGTTATCTGAAGAACCGATTGATGGATTCCTGCCAAACTTTGGTCATGTATGTATCTTGCAGAGCCAATGAACTGATTTGATTTTGGGGTCACGAGGTCAAAGGTCACAGGACTCATTATGTATGCAAAAACAGCTCGTGATCGCATTATCTGAAAAACTGATTGATGGATTCCTGCCAAACTTTGGTCATGTATGTATCTTACAGAGCCGATGAACTGATTAGATTTTGGGGTCACAAGGTCAAAGGTCAAAGGTCACAGGGCTCATTATGTATGCAAAAACAGCTCGTGATCGCATTATCATTAGAACAGATTGATGGATTCCTGCCAAACTTAGATCATGTATGTATCTTGCAGAGCAAATGAACTGAGTAGATTTTAGGGTCATGAGGTCAAAGATCAAAGGGTCATATATGTATATGAGAAATTGCTTGTAATCACAATATTCTGAGAACCTGATAATGGATTACAATTGACGTTGAATTTGAAAAATTTCTTCTGTTTTGGTTTGTAAAATTGCTCCATTACGGAGGCATCATTTTCGACTGCGCGCAGTCGAAGTTCCATCTAGTTACTAACTTTCAAGCGATGTTCCCAAGAGGAATTAGAAATCCTGTCTGTCATACCCTAAGATCAAACATTGAGTCAGAAAATGACAGGGAAACAGATGGTACTAACGTTACGAGTACTGATAATAATAGTCCTCAGAAATTGCAACAACTTAGAATTCTAATTTAACAATTCTTTGAAGCTCCCCCACAACTTTTACTATTTGTGTAAGCTAACAACATTTGTTTGTGACTGTCTTTACTAATTTTCCAGCGATGTTCCCAAGAGGAATTAGAAATCCTGTCCATCATACCAAAAGATCCGCCATCGAGTCAGAAGACAACGGAAAAACAGACCCAGTACCGTCTCTTGCCGACGTGTCATGTGACCTTCTTCGCCCGTCGCTACAGGCTGGTTGTTGTGCTAGATCTCAGCCCTTCCATGACTGCTGTGGTTTGTATTAAATCAGGGCCCTGTTTCATAAAACTTGATATCAAG
Organism: Strongylocentrotus droebachiensis; assembly: GCA_035222895.1. NCBI lineage: Eukaryota > Metazoa > Echinodermata > Echinoidea > Camarodonta > Strongylocentrotidae > Strongylocentrotus > Strongylocentrotus droebachiensis. The sequence continues at coordinate 142,017 of JAVYIG010000209.1, forward strand.
AACACGTTACAAGCTACTGTTATAAGCTACTGAAATTATAGCATCTGATTGGCTGAGAGCAAATTTGTCATAGAAATTTAGCATTTGTTATAGATATCAAGTTTTATGAAACAGGCCCCAGTTTGATAGATCCATCTGCCCGACAAGTGTCAAGTTACAATGTAGGAGATGACCACCCTTTCCTTCGCCGTGCTTTTCCCCATGGATTTTATTCTGAGTTATAACAGATATAAACTGAAAAGCAACTTAATACCTGGTTACAAACAGTTATATAGATGACATGAATTAAATGAAATTTTCATCAGGCAGATGATCCGATTTGAATAAAATTAGTTTCTAGCTTGATAGATTGATACAGTCAAACCTGCTTTAGTGACCACCTGTCTACAAAGACCACCTGTCTACAAAGGCCACATTTGTTGTTTCCCTTGAAAATGGTTTCTCATTGAATCATGTACGAGCAAGTGTGCGCTTGTAAAATGGC